>JAYMFT010385952.1:0-20120 GCA_038088735.1 Panulirus argus | reverse complement strand
ATATATATATATATAATGGAAGCCTGGTAAGGCATAACGGTAATACACTAATGTCTTCCTCCAAGAATGGACAATAAAGTACAGTAACACATTTGTTCCTGGCATCACCGACAAGAAACTTATTTCATGTCCAACAGAAGAGGTTGCCCCAGGCTGGTCTGCACTCCTGCAGGAGGAACCATCTCCCGCAGGAGGACGACCAGGGATAACGGTCTCCGGCAAGAGTTTGTTTATCTTATGTTTTTTCAGCGTTGGAGAGGACGGGTCAGGCTGGCCGTTGCCGGGGACAGGCGAGGTGAAACTCACGAGGAAGACAGACCAGAGGTTAAAGCAATGTTAATCTAACAGGAAAGATGCATACACCAAACCTGACAAATTGACACGTGTTAAATATATTGCCGGCAGACGGAAAACTCTTGATGACGGTTACTTGGTCGTCAACATTATGCCTAGTTGATATTGAGTGACGTCACTCTGTGACCGGGAGGTATATATTAAGGTGTTGGGGCTGGGGGGGATTCCCTGGTTGGAGGCCTCCCTGACACCGGCCCTGCTGCCCCTGCCTCCCTAACTCGCCTCGGTATTCATCAAGCAGTTATTTCTTGGCGTGGGTGTGCGTGGGGGAGTGACGTTGAGGCGATGATATCATACCTCAAACAACCAATAAGTGTATTTCCTTGCAAATGACGTCACGGAATCCATTTGGGAGCTCATGACCTTACCTGTGACACAGTCATGTGGAATGACGTCATTAGTTGCACTATCAGGTTTATGCCAAACTTTATATATATATATATATATATATATATATATATATATATATATATATTATATCAAACCTATTTTCCGAGAGACTATAAGCCTGGAGTGATCCTCTGGTCTTCTAAGACGACTGTTTGTAAATCCGACAAAATTGTGGCAGTGTTCTTAATATAAGACCTGATCCATACAGTCTTTAGGCCTAACCCACACAATTACAGGGCCAAAAGGCTGAGTAGCATTATTGTCTATTGCTTGTAAACACAGTCACCATGTTATTAGCTGCTTGTAAACATAGTCGTATGTTGTCAGATGCATATAAAGTTAAATCTCTAGCAAAGTAATTCTTCTGTGTTCTGAGTAATGATTTCAAACACCCTCCACTGAAAAATAAAGTTGATTTCATGAACCAATTACGTCTCTGATATTACATAAAGAGGTGGTGGTGCACGGCCGGACAGAGTTCACAGGTGCTGTACCCATCATCACTATCCTTCCTTTCCCTCCTTCCCTCTCTGTGCTTCCCCCAGCTTACCACATGTCACGTGATCTTAGGCACTCCCCCTCCCTCACATACTAGTGTCTAAGACACATTCCGCTGTGTTGACATTCGTATCCCCCTACCAATCGTTGCACCATCCATTGTGTGCAGATAATACCACACACACCGCTCTACCGCACGCCGCCTCACCCGGCCCCTCAGCAGCAGGAGGGCTGGGCTGAGGCTCGGGCTGTAAGCTGCAGTACTCGCCTCATCAGCACCGAATAGTACAACTTCCGTCTCGTCGGCTTCCCCTTAAGGTTAACTTTCATATTTGTTCTAAAGCAAATTGCCTAAGGTCAAGCAAGGTCATGTTATGGCAGTGGATGATAAAAAAGAATATATTAAACCACATATTTACGAATGGACTCAAGAGGAAAGTATAAGAGACCAGTGTGTCTGCTGCAGCCTTTCAGACAATGTCAGCTAAAGTCACTGCATACCAACTAAGGTCATTCAAGACTAAAATAGATCGAGTTAAGTGAAATATGATCATTTTGCGTCGAAAAAGGACAATGTAGCTAGTAGGGGTCAAACGAGGCCATGACAAGTCAGACAAGGTCATACCTAGTGATCTTGCCAGGTGGCGGTTTGGAAGCCCCGTACAACTGGTTGTCTATAGAGGGAAGATAAGGTTTCACCAGGTTTATTATGAGGACAGTTGGTCGTAAAGCTTGTGCTGCACGAGGAGGAACTACGCACTTCTCAACCACCACGGAAACGAACAAGAAAATACATCAGACTAAAATTTCTGAACAGACATTGAAATATATAAAAGAAATTCACTGAACACACTGCGGCGGTTCAGAAGAACTCCGGCAAAAACCAGGCATCTCTGGTCCCTTAAATCTGAACACAAGATATACAATTACAAACAGAATTATATCTTCCTCCAAATTCTGAAATACTTTCGCTTGTCTTTCCTTTTTCCCTGTCATTAACCTCCCTATATTTCAGTTAAGGTCCAGCCTTGATGTGGACTTTGTCCGTGAGTGGAGCCTCCAACGTAAAATAAGAAGTCCTTGGGTTAAAAGGAATAAGGTTCTGTTATATGGATGGCGAGGAGGATTTCCAAGGGGGGGGGGAGAATGTTCTACGAGGCCACCCACAAGATGAAAGGTTCTGCGCGGACTATACAAGAAGAGGTTCGACACGGGTCGTACGGGAGGGGGTTCTATACAGGAGTGTTCTACAAGGAAGCTCAAACTGATTGAACATTTAGAACCTTGTGAACCACAAGAGAGTGAAGGTTAACCCGAGAACCTTACACCATCCATAGCAAACAGTGGCCATTAGTGCAAAATCTCCAGGTTCCAGCTGACCTACACTTACCATGTGGAAACACTTCGCGTTGACAAACAAATAAATGCGATGATTATATGTAACAAATGATCAAAGGATCAGAAAGACAATAATGAATTAAGTAAATCAATAGAGCGTTAAACCCAGTATATATTAAAGAACACCACAGGCAGACACACAAACAAATTACCGCCGGCAGATACACTATATATGCATACAACAGTAACAGGATTAGGCATCTCTTTAAAACCACAAACTATCATCACTCCATAGTGACGCATGAGTACTGTTACACAGCAGGTTTCATTTATACAGAACAAACACAAGTATTGTCCAAACAATTAACACTCAGCTGACGCCCAAACAATCATAATTTCAAATTTATAAAAATAATTAGGAGTACCGTTTAATTACGAAATTATATCCACAACCTAAACCAAAGGTAAGAACAAGGAACCCTGGTTCCCCCCCCCCTTTCCCCCGTACCTGGGGAGCGAAGCCCTTCACAACCCCTCCCCCACCAACACACAACCCCCTTCCCCCCAAGTAAGCCTCAACTCTTCCTACTGCTCTAGTGTGTTCTGCTTTGTTTACCTGAATGGGCGGGAGAGTGGAGGGAGAACTGTGTGGGTGGGAGAGTGGAGGGAGAGCTGTGTGGATGGGAGAGTAGAGGAAGAGACAGGAAGAGGTGGGTGAGGCTGGGTAGTACCAATAGGCGGACGTGCATGTAGTGTTGCGCTCTTATTGGTTGTAACGTGATTCTAGGGTGTGTAACTGGAGTAGTCTGTCTTGGCCTGTGTTCTGGTTGTTGTTCTTTGATAATCGTCTCTTCAGCGATGTGTAAGGTCTTGAGTGAGTCTTGCTCACGGCGTAGTATCCTTGTAGATTTAACAATACTCTCAGAACAGCGTTTTGCTTCCTGGCGATATGTAGTATGGTAGAGATTCTTGCAGGTGTCGGGTGAGTCTCTTGGAATAGCGCACAGTTTGTGCTTCCCGCGTAGGTCATGTTAGTAGGGAGATTGCACTCTCCTTGTTGACATTACAAAGTTGGATTCTTGTAACGTGTCCTGGTTTTTGTGCATGAGCAAATTGAGGTACAAAAAGAACAAGATATCACAAATACATATATTGAAAACTACGAGGTTATCTGCAAATACTAGGTCATGCGCATCACTGTGATCTTACTGCAATATAAGACAGCAGAGAGGGACATGGGAAGACGCGTCTGGCTACAAATGCAGCATCAATACCCGGGACACCAACTACTCACCCGTGGCACACGACACCCTTGCTAAACAAAGGGTATACCTAAGACCATAAGGTCTCGTGGGATGCCGAGCCAGGTCATGCTTAATAGTATCCTCTCACCAGTGACCTCCTCACTCACCAGCAGTGTCTGCTGCCGTGACGAATAATTGAATAAATGTTCGAGAGATGGTGAAGTGCCGTGAGCTCTTGCAGCACCTGCAGACAGTGATCGTCCCGTGAGGCACAGGTGCCGTCATACACTTAGTGACGACATTCCACACTCGCAATTTACAAGATCTTAAAACATCCATTTTAAAGTCTGATCGTCCAACGAGTCTGCTGTAGCTCTGCCACTGGGTAAAATCCCAGTCACGTTAGGACCATTGCTGGTTCCTGCATACTGCAGGAGGTAGAGCTGGTTTATCAGTAATCAGGTTATAACTAACCCTCTGCAAGAATGACAATATAAAATCATATATTTCAACTTTTCCTTTACAAATCTTAGGCTGGAGTACCGTCCCTGCTGGCCAGAGTGTCGGGCGGCCGAGGGAAGGCCCGGATCATCCTTCCCTATACAGTCTCGCACTGGGCAACCGTTCCTGAACAAGGCTGATGTTCCTTGGCAGGTGTCTGCTGTGCCGGAGGGAGGGGTAGTTGGGAAGCTTCTACTTTATCATCCAGCCTCCATCTATATCCATTAGGAATTCAGGTTATTGATACTCTTCCCCCGCAGATAACATCGTCACAAACCATCAAGATCTTCTGTATCCGTCCTTCCACATACCGCTATCACGCTGACTCACACACGCACCGTCTCACATCCCCGCCGCGCCTTAGACATTCTATCACAAAGTAAACAAAAGGAACTCAAATTGTTCTTCGGACCTCATAACAACCGTAACCAGATAACCACAAAGGTTAAATTTCCATAGACAACTAAAAGAAACTCTCCCAGATGACATACAAGCATTTAACACTACTTACCGCCGGAACGATGGCCAGCGCCTGATGGAACAGCATCGCCAATATTAGATTACCATCCAGTGTTGCCAGCAACAGCAAGCACTGAACACCTCTAGAAGGTGCTGTCTAGCCAACTGCTGAACACTTCAGGCGCAAGCTGAACACCTCATGCAAGTACTGAGCACTTCAGGCAAGTGATGAAAAATTTCTAGTGTTTCGGACTCTTCCAGCAAGTGCGGGAAACTTTGAGAAAATGTCAAACATTACAACAATATACTTAACTCTGAGAAAAATGGCTGTCCAGACCCAGCGGGTGTGTGTGTTGGTCGACACGACAACTGTCGTTTCCAAGACCAGCCAGCGGTGGGTGAGAGGCATGGCTGCACTACACGACCCTTGAGTTACACAGATACTCAAACCAAAGGTCCAAGCGAGGCGGTCTGTCCTTAACTACAACACGACGATACGACCAATGAACACGGCGGTACGACCCTTGAGCACGACCGTTATGCAAGTAAATAAGTGTGACGATAAGAGAGGTGTGAGGTCGTGACAGAACACGACACAGGAGGGATTCTAAGACACGTATGTTCGTGAGACAATACGATGTGCGGGGATCCTGGCCAGCCTCCTGCCCTGTCACCTTCTGCCTCCACACAAACCTTGCTACTAAACACGTACATGGATAAATGTTTTATGTAAGTCTTGTCAGAGAAGAGAGGGATGGGTTGCCATGCATCCAGCCCACTGCATGGGATGACCCCGATGACAGCCACAGGCGCCGGGATGAAGGGCCACAGATGGCAGGACAACAATAATAATCCGGGGTAAACTTTGTGAGGACGTCGTGGGGACGACTGATTATGGCCACAACCAGGCCAACCCTTCCCCATTATCTAGCATAGCTTATTGGAGCAGGTTAGTACAGCTTTCTTGTGAGGTAATGTACCTGTCAGGGGGTATCGTAGGTCAGATGCAGTATAATGTCCCCGCGCAGAGGCAAGACCTTTCGTGCAGGACCACACCAGCCCACTAGAGCATAATTCAGCCCGCAGGAAAGGTAACCTTACTTCTACAAGGAAGGCCTGGTTTACCACAGGGTCGCCTGAAACATGGGTCGCCTGGGTCACGACTAGGAAGTGTATGAGGCTTGTGGGGTCTTATCCTTGCTTACAACACTGACCCAATGACCTGGGAGAGGAGGTCTCAGCCATTGCCGCATTGGCCACAGGTGACGAAAATCACAGTTTACAGCTTCCCCGTCAGCCATACGAGCGTCCAGGATCTAGTGGTTACAACAGCAAGATGACCGGACTTAAGAAAGGGCAGCTTGTGTAAAAGAGGTTCGAGGGTAGAAAGTTTGAGAGGTGCTGCACGTTAGACACCCAAGGAGAACTTCTAAAGATGTAGGAATTTTCACCGAAGTCCCGAAGTGTGGCGAGAGGTGGTGAGTGTGATGGTGCAAGAAACTGGGGTTGCTGTAGAGATGGTGCAAAACACTATGCCCGGAAGACAGAAACATGTACTCGTACGGAGTCTTTGGGTGAGTGTCTAAAGCTAGAGATGGCTCCAATGAAGAGTGAAAATTGGTGAAAACAACATAGGAGAATGAAACTACTGACGACGCTACCGTGAAGTATGGAAGGGAGGAATGCGTCTGTAACGAGGTGTGGCTACTGTTTGGGGGGGGGGGGGACACACTGGCACCAGATTGGTACCTTAATGGGGAGGGGCAGGAGACACTCAAGCTTCATTCTGATAAAGGGATACACAAGTTGGTGAGGAGTGGTACACTAGTCCCAGACACAAGGACTGCTCCCCGACACGAAGCTAGGCAGGCTGGCCAGCCGGAGACACGCCCACAAGACGGAACATTCAAGGTCGGGCCCGGCTGACCCTGCTTCCACACCATACTTTCGTAAAGGTCAGGAATGACCTACGGACACTGGTCAGGCCACAGTGTTCGCCTCCAGGCTCCTATACCAACAAAAACCCAGAACAAAACCTGCGGGATTATGTAAGGTGTTGCTGTATGCTAGTGAACCCCCGCTGCTGCCACACGCCTACATGACCTGGTTCCCAGACTGACTACACCCGCTCCAACCTGGGCTCCCCCACTCTACTACAGTCTGTGTCTATACACCGTATGCCCACCTTCTGCATACCTCTTTAGCCCTCCCACAGAATACATCCCCACCTGCTGCAGGTTACACTCCACTACCCCTGCTAATAGTAACATCACACCCTAGCCCTCCTATTGGCTAAATCTACACCCAACCGCGAATCCTTACTGATGACCACACAGCGCCTCCTCTCTAACCTCGACATCTTCCTTTCTCTTATAAATGATCGCCGTTTCTCGCTTTAACGAGGTAACGACAAGATTTGATGACAAGAGTCTTTAAGGAAATATCTCGGCTGGCCTTTTCTTCTGTTCCTTTGGATAGCAGTGATATAGGAAGGTAAGGTTTCCAGCTCCAAACTCCCGCCCCTTTTATTTTTTATTCGCTTTCTACAATACGCAGGAGATACGTGGGCAGCATTCGTTCTCCCTTATCCACAGGGATAGCTAAAATATGGCGAGTTCTTCATAAGTTTTTACCGTTTTAAAGTGTTTCAGTGATAACCGAAGAATACAGTGTACAGACACAAGATGTAGTCCTTAAGAGGACCAAGAGGCAGCACCTACTTGCTTCCTTTCCTACGAGAACCTACCACTAGATGCAGCGGTTAATCAGGGCTAGAGCTTAGCGCTCACTTCACGAAAATTTACAGTGAAAAATAAAAAAAGTGCAAATTACGTGTTGTGTACGTGCGCAGTGAAGAGATTGTATGTTTGTAGACTGAAAGGCAGCAGCCCACGTGTGGGCGAGGCAGAATATCAGAGAAAACATGGGACAAATAGGAGACTTTGACAGTTACTGAAGAGGTTTCTTTTGGCCTACGTCATAACCCTCCTGATAACCAGGCGATAGTTATTCCTTATGGGAGATAGATAGAGAGAGAGAGAGAGAGAGAGAGATCCATAGTTAAACTCCGATAAAAACTACAGCCGCGCGTAGTGGCTTGGGCTGCGGCAGCGCGCGTTGCGACAGAGCGGAATCAACGCTGCGTTGGCTGGTGAAGTGAGGGCGGAGGGAGGTAGAAGGTCAGCTGGAGTAGATACAACCAGCACACCGGAGCCTGGCGGTCAGTACAACGCCACACACCTACATGTTCAACGCCCCACGCACTCCTCACAATTACAAACAAGAAAGGAATGGAGTAGGCCATCTCCTTCTCTGGAGAGAAAGGAGACTGGCCGTCCAGAAATGTTATACATGTTGCGTACGGGGGGGGGGGGGGTTCCACCGCCCCTCCACCATCAGAAGGCTTCAGGCCAGGCAGCTCACCAGTTTCACACTGCTGATCACCTGAAGACATCAGAGAAAAGCTACACTGTCTCGGTCAGTATGTAAGGTCCGTCACCAGACCTAGAGCCAGTGTTACTCCAGGAATGTGTGCGTCACACTGGTTACCAACACAGGGATCAACGTCACGCACTTTCACTCTCTCTTAACCTCATGACCAAGTAATCACAACCAATCATCTGTAATTACAGCTAACGCTCTAAACTTCAACCAGTTCTTGTAATCACAATCAACCCTCTATCATCACAACCAACCTTCAGTCATTACAACCAACCCTTTATCATAACAATCAACACCCTATCATCACAACTAACCCTTTAAAATCACAACCAATCCCCTGTAGCCAGTAACACTATATAATTCCTTATCATTGATGATAATCTTTTTTTTCACACATCAGTCGCCATTCTATATAAAAAACTTTTTTTCATAAAAGCTAACGCTTTCCATTTACGTCATTAATGACTTATCATCGTACCAAAAGTTATTTTACTCCTCAACTTGTATAAGCACACGCTAAGGACAAATTACAGTCAACTTTTTCACTTATCAGAACAAAGATTCTATTTCCCACTATAGGCAGACAAGTTCTCTTAATATAGTGAAAACATAATATTCTTCGTCCGGAAAAAGAACAATTGAAATTATTCTACTCTTACGGATCTCCAAGATTTACTGGGGAAAATGTACACAGGAGTCAACAACTTAAAGCGACATACCTCTTGCCAACCCCGTTATTTTCGCGCTAACGTTATCTAGAGAGACCACCAAGTTATACATAAATCATGTATAATTCAGAATGCTTTATGATAGATCAAGATTCGTTATTACAGCCTAAAGATCAGTGTGAGTAGGTGGTCTCATAAGAAGCCAATTGGATCGAGAGAAGCAGAGGGGCAGTGGGTGGGCGGCGCCCGGCTCTTGGTGAAGTCATCAGCCGCCCAGCTGGCCACACACCCGTCCTCCCACCCACCCACTACACACTTACGTACCCACTTGAACACTAGTGTGCCCACCTAAACACTGACGTACCCACCTAAACAGTCAACCTATCAGTTCCTGAAAGTGGTAACGCAGGTGCAGTGGTAATGATATCAGGGATGGTGGGAATCGGCACACACACCCTCATCGCTGGACACTTCCTGAGAAAAAATGTCAACCTTATTACTAAATGGCCAATACACACACACACACACACACATATATATATATATATATATATATATATATATCACATAATACTCTCCAACAGCCAGGATTCGAACCCAGGACCTTATGCATGGAATTCGGAACGCTAACTGCCAAACTATGATCACCCCTGAAAGTTTCTGGGTTCGAATCCTGGCTGTTGGAGGGTATTATGTGTTCTATAGAAGTGTGTGCTCATATGCACTGTATTTGTGTGTGTGTGTGTGTGTGTGTGTGTGTGTGTGTGTACGTATATATGTATAATGAATATAGCGCATTTCAATGGCTATATGATATTCTTCGACGGCAATGATTCATTATATTCAGATAAAACCTGCATACAAATATGAATCACGTAAACATTGTTAATTGTCATATACATCAACATTTTCCTTCTAAATTTTAAAACTGCTTTGTCCAACATTCCTTATAACAAGTATTGGTTTCTTCAGGAGCAATGTTTGCCGTTTCCCTCTCACATGTGTAGCGTTAACCTGTAACCTGTTGGAGCAGGTGGCAACCACGTCAACCATGTAAACCTTACATCACGTGGTCAGCCCTCAGTCGATTGCCGCCTACATCCAACCAACCACAGTATAACTCAACAACAACCAACACAACCAACAATTATATAAATGGACATCAACAAGCAACAACTGACATTAGCACAAGAACTATAGCCTCAAGAACAACTACGAAAGGAATATTCACAGAACAACATCTTGAGAACAAGAAGAAGCGTCTCGGTGATATGAGAAGCTTTATCTCACAGCCAGACCAGAAGGTTTTCCGGCCCGCCTAATCCCCCCCCTCACACACACACACACACACACACACACACACACACACCAACATATAGACAGGAGACAGAAACGAGCGCACGCAGACAAACACATACAAATCAATCAAAACAAACACACTAGGACATCAATACATTACGTACACAGACATACAAAAACAACTAGAATAAAGGACAACATTAAAGAAGGTTCTATAAATGTTATAATGAGGGGGTTACTATAATGGTCCTTTGGCAGCAAGTAAAGAGAACTTACAGAGACAAAGATATAGTTTCTGATGTCAAAAAGCTAAAGAAAAAAGGGCGATAGTATGGAGAAGATACAGGCAGTACATCAGCCAAGCAGCCTTTAAAAACATAAGAGAGGAAGGAATTAGTTTACAGCGTTAATGAAAAAGAAACCGATAGACTTTATGGAAAATTTTCAACATAAGGCAAGTGAGAATACAAAACTGCCCCATAACACTAGCTGAAGTACACTGGCAGTTAAACAGCAGCTAATACGGCTGAGCGATTCAAAAGTTGTTACTGAAGAAGAAAAAGTTATGAAAGAGACTGAATCGTAAGTTCTTAGGTGTATTCACAATGGAGGAGTTTAACCCTTGAGATAAAATTGGAAGGAGGACTTTGAGAGCATTATATATAAATTGGTTACTGAAGGATCGTAATCTATACGAGGTGCTTGGTCTTGACGAATAGTTTCCATATGCAACCTGTGAATGTACATATGACAGGCCACTTGAAATGTTCAGAAAGTAGTTGGAAGAGGGCAAACATCCTTCCTTTTTCTAAGAAAAGAGATCGGGAAACTACACTGAACAATAGACCAGTTCCTCTTAAGAATGTTGTCTGAAACGCCCTAGAGAGAAAAACAGAAAGCATATGAATCATTACCCTAAAATAGAAGCTCCTTAAGCGAGAGTCAACGTGGGTTCAGGGAAATGAGCATTTGCAACGAATCTTCCTGACTTCTACGACTGAATGAACTGTCTTATAAGGACTAACGAGATGGATGCCTGAATACTGAATATCTGGACTACCAGAAAGAATTTGACACCGTCTTATACAGGAGTTTGGTATAGGAACTCGATTTTCAGGCAGGCAAAAGCAGAATACTTTGGTGGATCGAAAAACATTTCGGTGGAGGCAGCGCTGATGCACCTTGGTGTTTTCTTTTGGTGGCGTGCCGCAGGGCTTAGTCTTAGGCCCGTTGTTTTTCTCGATTTTTGTGAGTGAGTTACGGGAGGGACTGGATTCATACTTGAATTCATTTACGAACAATGAATGACCGGGATTGCATCAGCTATCTACGGGAAACAGAAAAGATCCAGAGTTGGTCATATAAATAGTTCATGAAGTTCTTTGCAGGCAAATACAGAGTAACTAAGATAGGACACAGCGAAAGTGGGCCTAGATATCACTGCAATCTGGCAGGACACTAGCTGCAGGGATCCGTAATTGAAAGGATGTAAAGGGTTGATGTAATACCCAACCTATACCTTGTGATGAGAACTGTTCCGGAGACAAATTATTTATAAGTTGATGGCAGCAAAACTACAGTTAGGTAGAGGGAAAATAAAAAAAGAAAATACTGTTTCCAGCATATCAGATTAGATATCTCTCTTAGAATAAAACATACTAGAAAAAAATGTCTGGGAGTACGTCCACAGTGTTAAAGAAGTGGACGAATGGTATGGGTTATGTCATGAGACTGTGAATGCTGACAGTATGCAGGAGTTTAAAAAGACGTATTATGGTAAAGAGAGTCCAAGAATTCCTTCCTATACTGTGCAAATAGGACACACATGTCCTCAGCCTCCACGGGGACAGGAAGTGCATGTCTCTCGTAACAGCTTAGGTTCACCACATCAACCCTCTCTTTACTAGTCTGCTGCCCCTAACGCACCACAAGACACCCACTTCACAAACAAGATGTTATTTGTGACATTATATATTTGTGGTCATCTTGAAATAATCACCCAGCAGGAAGAAGTAACGAAGTGACCACTATAAGACAACAGCGCCAGCAGGGACAGTGCTTCAGACAGTGACCACTGTTTATATAGCATCATCAATCTTAAACATTCATT
Organism: Panulirus argus; assembly: GCA_038088735.1. Lineage (NCBI taxonomy): Eukaryota > Metazoa > Arthropoda > Malacostraca > Decapoda > Palinuridae > Panulirus > Panulirus argus. Next base: position 7,818 of record JAYMFT010385952.1, on the reverse strand, counting down.
GTCTAGATATACATAGACAAAGTATTTCAGTGATAATATGGGTGAAGGATACATGGTTGCTAATAGTCGGCACCAATAGTCGACGTGTATCTCACCGTTTGCAGCGTGGGAACGGTTACCAATCCTAAAGGCACTTGGATCCCTCGTAATGATCTTCCTCTACATCCACCACACAACAGGAACACGGGGGAAGTCAGGCAAAATCATCCTCTGTCCCTCTTACAACACCTATCAAGTGGCGTTAAACAATATTACTCCCAGCTCTCTTCAGCCATCAAATGGACCTCATCCGACAGTTGTATGCGAGGCCACTACACACTCTCAGCCACCGTCACCTCCTACCGTCAGAGATCCCTCCTTCCAATTTACAGTTCGGCACCAGACCAGCAAAAAGCCCAGACGAGCTTGTCCTGACCGCTTCAAGAACATGTCAACCAGTTTGAACATTTTTTTGTCCATCAAATCTGTAAGAGAACTATTTGACACGCTCTTCCTTCGTTATAGGCCCATGTCACAAGTGAAAGGCATTTTGGTATATATTCGGCTCTTGCGATGCATGCACTGCTCAAAGAAACTATATTATCATTACCATCATCACTATTATTATGATCATTATCATTATTATTATCATTATACAGAGGAAAAGAAAATGTTTAGCACACGTTTAACTGCGTCATAAGGCTAAAACTATAATAACTGCTCAAAGCACAAAGAACCAATAGAGAAGGTCCAGAGGAGGACAACAAAAATGGTACCAGATTAAAAAGACTCTCTTTGCAATAAGAGGTAAAAGGCCATAAATTTCCCCATGGAAGAGAGAAGAAAATGGGATTGAGAGTAACTTTCAAATCTTAAAACCAGTTTGATGATGTCGAGAGCGACAGGGAACTTGAAGCCATAAAGAAATTAAGAAAGAAATGTATAAGAAAAATGAAGTTGTGAATGTTAACGAATGCTAACAGTAATGTTAACTAATGCTAACAGTAATACTAACAATAGTTAACAAGAATACTAACAGGATGCTAACAATATGTTAACGGTAATAATAACAGTACACACAAGTTTAATAAGTTATATGTAACAGTTAAAAAGTTACAAAGAAACGGGTAATCAAACAAACACACAAAAAGATAACTAGTACTAGGGCAGGGCACGTAGCCTTTCCCATGGAACCAGTAACATGGATAAAACTCAAGACAACAGTGTAACTGTAGATACAACGGATGTAAACACCTCCATCTGGTGTGTTCTGAAGGAGTGAGGTGCTCCAACCTCCGATGGGCCAGCTCACTGTCAATTATTTCGCCTAAATTTCAGGACAAGACTTTCCTTGTCTGACCCGAAGGTAGGGTTGGTGGGGTGGGGTGAGGAGCATCAGCTGGCCATTGTCCCCACAGGTCTAACTCCCGCACACCCTTCCCCCGCTATAGGCCCGCCACTCTTCCTCCCTAACCCTAGCCCTCGTCCCCTACAAGCCTGTTAACCCACCCCCTAACCGTGGCCCTAGTCCATACAGGCCTACCTCTTCCCACCCCAGGCCCTAGCCTTTGCTCCCCACAGGCCTGCTTCCCCACCCCAGGCCCCGGCCCTTGCCTCTAAACAATCGGCTGGTATGTAATGTCTTCGCCAGACTCCGGTGACCATAAAAGGCGCACCTCCCATGCAAGTTCTTCAGCGATGACGAGTACCCACGTCCGCAGCCCAGCCCCGTCTAAAGCCAGACCCCAGGGCCTAGAGTCACCACCTACAGCCACACCCTTGGATCCAGAGCCCCATCCTAGGGTCCAGAGCCAAATCTCAGGGCCCAGAGCCACACCCTAGGGCCCAGAGCTACATTTTTGGGCCTAGAGCCACATCTCACGGCTCAAAGCAACACCTAAAGACCTAAAGCCACACCCTAGCCCCACCTAGAGCTACATCCTAGAGCTAAGAACCTCACCCTAGGGCTCAGAGCCACACCTCAGGACCAAGCGCTGCGGAAACTATCCTCAAGAAGAAATCTTACGTTCATGGGAGAAAAATTAGTTCCCAGAGCTGTTTATGTATAGTGTGTGAGTGTGTGTGTTGGGTGAGAGTGGAAGCAGCAGTAGATAACCAAGGCCGCTGTTGGCTCAACCAGTGCTCAAGTACCAGTAGGTCCGTCCTCTGGCCCAGCCCACTGATACTGCCTTATACTGCCTTCCTCACATTTATACTGCTTTCATACTCCCTTATACTGCTCCCATTACACTAATACTGATCATATACTCCTTTATACTGCCCTCCTGCATCATCATGCAGTCCTCATTTCACTCATGTTTTGCCCTAATACAACGGTATACTACACATAATGCCTCATACACCAGCTTCATATTATACAAACACACATACAGTATGAAGAGAGCGGAGTGAGTCCTCGCAGGCAACACAGACAGACAGGTAAGATGAGACTAGAGACGCTCCAAACAACAAAGACACGTCCAGTCAGCGGTGCACGTCGGACTCCACACCACCTGCAGATTCATACCGATAAACAACCACACAGCTACTACTGCGTTATCACTTTAGAAACTTTTCTGATATTTTGGGGATGCGAAGTGCGGCCAGCCTCGACACCTGACCAACAGATCAGTTATAGTTGAAGAGGTGGACCACAGATGGCGTCCACCACCATGGCTGCTCCTCTAGTTCTCATTACCACATGGTGAATATCGGCGCTCCGATCTATCTCCGGTGCTGCGCTAACTTGTATGACAACTGATCCATCATTATGTTTGATCTTGCTGATCGCATCAACTGACCCCGACCTAGTTTACCTGGATCAGTTTGGAGGAACTTGATCAGCTACGTTTCGAACCCCCGGGACACGTCTGCATCTGCTGCTGGTGGTGTCTGCCGCCAACACTGACTGACTTTCTGACGGGCCTTTCGTTACCAAATGAAATTATTTCCGGAAGGAGGTCAAGGATCACACCTTCCACTTTTCCCTCGACGGAAACCAGCGTAACACGTCAGCCAGGCGAAGCTATTAATTCGTGAAGTTATAGTTTAAAATCCTGCTGCACGACGCTCACTGGAACGCATAATTTCCGCGGATTATATCGACTTTAAACGAAAAGTAAAAGTCACAACGTTATTATGAGTATGAGAAGAGAAGTGACAGACGTCGCTCATAACTCAGATATTTGTACAGTCAGGTAAAGATGAACAACTAATAGTGCGGAAACTTTACAACAGTCATGGACTCAGGGACCAGAAGCTAAACATCATACATAGAGAAGGCGCTCATGACTGGGAGTCAATACCATAATCTGTAAACTTTTCCAGGCTCGGCCGGGAGGCGGCGCCCGGTGCGGAAGTCTGATACTTTATGTTTAACATAAATATGTCAATAACTATAAAGATATACAGACAGATGGAAGTAAATATGAGATTTAAGCTGATAGACAGCGAGGTAAAGTAGATCTAAAACTTACCCAGACAAGGGGCTTGGGTGCACAAAGGCCCAGGCGTGTGTCTGAGCACAGGTGTGCCAGTACTCTCACCCCAACAGGCAGCTTCACCAGTTGGGACTAACCAGTTTGTCCGGGTTCCAAATGTCTAATTTGTTTTCAAACTCACAAACACTGAACATGTCAGATCAGGTCAGTGCTGTTCAGCCGCAGTTCCAGGGAACCATTTTACTTCCACCCTTGAGAGAGAGGCGGGTAGGTCTTAGCTGACGGTGGTGACCTTGATACAGGTAGACTCCCTCCACAGGAGAGTAACAACCACTGCAGTTCCCGGTGCAGTGACTCGCAAGACTTTGCTCCTGGAACTGTAGGAATGGCGGCACTACACATGGCCCTTCCCATTGGGCCCAGGACAGCTTGGCCGATCATTCTTGACGAATTCACTGGCTGAGGTCGTTATGTTTGAAGTTAATCTTGTTGTACTGGCTCACCCAATGGTCAACCTGAAGTACTGGCTCACCAAAGGGTCATCTTATAGCATTAGCTCACCCAATGATCATACTATGAAAATGGCTCAGCTAGCAGTGTGTCGTGGTGCTGCTGGCCTGGCCATCGCCTCCTGTACCTACCGTGCCGGTATTCTACACGCACTTGATCCAGTCCACATCCTCACCATCTGGTAAGGTCCTAACCAACGTCTACCGAGGAGCTAACCATCATCTAGCCAGGTTCAAGCTAAGGCGCAGCAGTAAATAGCCAGCCAAAAGCAGAGCTGGGAGTGTAGCATCACGAGACGAGAGATTAGCTCTTGCGTTTTGTCTTAGCTCCATTTGGAAAATCCTGCAGGCCACGTTCCTGACCAGGACAGGCATGGACGACTCTGTAAAATGTTGCCCCTAAAATCAAAAGTGCGATATGAACAAAAAGAAAATACCATGAAGATCTAGGGACCAAGACTGACCAACCTACTGCCTGCATCCATCATAAACAATTTGGGACGCACCCTGGCGACATCTTAGAAGGTCCTGGATAAGTATCTACGAAGTGTACCAAACCAGCCGGGATTTGCTGGTTACGTGGGTTTGCGGGCCGCTGCTTCCAACAGTTTGGTTGACCATCGACCCAACTCACCAGCTTGGACTCGGATCAAGCTCTGGGGACTGAAGATCAACGAGAACGTACGGTAAACCCCATCACCGCCCCCGCCAGACCACCAGTGCCACCCTCCTCACCACAGCACCAGGGTCATCCTCTCACCACAACAGCAGTGCATCCCTCACCACAGCAGCAGTGCCATCCTCACCAGAGATATCATTGGCTATTATCTTTCCACATCCGGTGGTCGCCTCACACCTGCCCTCCTACTTCTAAAGTAACTACAGTACGTTTGCCTGACTGCAGGCTACGCTACATTACATCAACCTCGCCAAACACTCTATGTACATCTGGTCGTAACCCCTTGTTTACGTGGTGACTGGCTAAGGTTGAGTGACATGGGGCTTGGCGGAGGTATGGCATACTGGAAAGCAAACCTGAGGCTGAGTGCGGAGACTGATGGGGCCACAAGGGGCTGTGGTTCACCAGTTGAGGAAGGGGAAGGGTTGAGGGTCAACAATCGAGCGTCAATGGCCGGGTCACTACTGTGGGCAGACTAAGTACACTGACCTACAAAAGCAACACGTAGCTCCAATGAGGGCGGCGGTATGCGGGGACCCCAGTCGTCTCTAGAGTCCGGCACCTGGGCCCACGTCCTCCCAGGTCACACCAGCGGTCTCCCAGCCTAGAGCCTCAGCAATGCACACGTTTGCTCATAGTGTGTGCTTGAGTGTATGTGTGCAAACATACATAAGAAAAAAGACAGAGCACATACGTATATACAAGTTTAAGAGATGGAGTAACACAAGTGTAAATCTCTCTCCCCGTAACACACACACACACACACACACAGAGTAGTAAAAGTAAAACATACGTACACACTTATAGGGCAACATTCTACTCTCTCCTTCAGCCCTAAGAACTCCTTCGTATAACTAGTGCACATCTCCCCACACCCCCGGTGTACACCTTCCTACATCCCAGTGCATACCTCCCCACACTCCATTGCACACCTCCCCACACCCCAGTGCACAACTCCACACATCCCGGTACACATTCTCACAACTAGTCCATATTCCTTCCCATACTTTTCATTCAAGACCACTTCACACCCCCTAGCAACCAATTGAACACACAAACCCTCCCAGTACATCTTCATAAACCAAATGAGTAAAATGAAAGACCTCGGAGTGATAATGTCTACCGACATAACCCTCAGGGAACACACTAAAACAGCAAATGGCTCCTGCAGACGGATGGTGGGCTGGATCCTGCGGACTTTCACGACAAAGGAAGAAAAACTAATGATGACAATATTTAAGGCGCTTATTCTTGCCAATTCTTTTACAAATTCAGTATCTCTGTGTTCTGTTATCCCCTACAAGGCAGGTTGGATCGCAGAATCAGACAGTGTTCAACGATCTTTCACAGCCCATATTAATGTGGTCAAGGAACTTAATTAATGGGAGTGGCTTTAATCTCTGAGGTTATACTCCCTGGAGCGCTGACGGGGAAGGCATATCATCATCTACACCTGGAAAATCCTTGAAGGTATGGTTCCCCACTTACACTCGGAAATAACATGCGACTGGCACGAAAGGCATGAAGGAGTTTTTGAAAGAGAGCTCCTTAAACATTCTGGGCCCAAGACTCATCAGCACATTGCCTGCTGTCGTCAGAAACGGCATTGGATGCACGGTAGAAAAGTTTGAATGTTCCAGTCAGACTGTGGGGGAGGGGGGGGGGGAGTTAATTGAGCCTGCGAAGACTACACCAAGTATTCACCTGCCCACACAACACAGGCCGGGCGCTTGGCCTCTGGTGTACTGGTCTTATCTGTGGGTCCATCAAGAGCATTAGTGGCCCGCTCAGGAACATATATACGAGACTCATCACTCAGCGATACAGAGTCATCCATAAGACAACAACACTAGTAAAATCAATCAACAGACAACAACAACAACAACAACAACAGTAGCAAGGCGATGTCTTGCCTCCACTGTTGGCAGCTCTACCGGAGGGAGGAGGAATGACACGCGGAAACATACACAACAGTAGTGGGTGGGTGGGGGGGGTATTACTCCTCACCAGGCGTCCTGGCCTCACGATGAGTAATACCCCCGCCTGACCAGCGGTGCTCATCCCGGCCAGAAGCAGCCAACGACTGTAGCCGATCTAGTCATTAAGTACCTGCGCGCTGGTGCCGATCCCGGCTTTGCGCAACTGATCAGCGATAACAACCCTGGCCTTAAGTATATCTGACCAGTGGTGCCAATCCCGGTCGTGAATATCTAACTAACGGTGCCAATCAATCACGTGTGGGCTGGAGTGACACCTATAGATAGACAGGTCTTTAACTCAGTAAATTCTTAATGTAAAAAAATGCAAATCCATTTTCTCGCCTGGAGTGTACTGTGCAAGGGTTGGCATCTCGGGCACACGAGCACTCTGGCAGTAGCTGCACAACTCCTGAATGGCGCGGCCTCTCAACGCAAATAGCTGTTAAACTGCTTAATGAATGAGTTGGGAAGAGTATGGCGCAGATGAGGTCCCTCGAGCACCACTCACGTACACCTGAATAATTCCTAGGGCGTCCGCGATCTGTCCTCATGCCGAGAGAGAGAGAGAGTAATTAAGAAATAAACAGAGACAAACATGAGCTGAGAGATATCATGCATAAGAAAAAGGACCTGAAGACAAGAGAACTGAACCCCAGAATGACCGTTACTGACAACGAATGCACACGAACCCCCTCTCCCCATTCTCTGGAGGTTCTCCACAATACCGGGTGACCTTGAAGGACGAACGGGCGGTGGAACACCGGGGGGAGAGGGGTAATGGTAAGGGAGGGGAAGGTGAGGCGGGGAGATGGGAGGGGTGTTGGGGAAGTGGGGAGAGGGTCAATCAATATCTCCCCGTAAGGTGGTGATGGTCCAAGTCCCTGCTGGGGTTATCACACGCACGCACACACACACACCTTGGAGTGTGGTGGGGGGGGGGTTATAAGAGGGAGGGGGGATAGCGGGTGGGGGGATAAGGGGGAGGGGGATGGTAGGTGGGGGGGTGAGGGCCAAGAACTTGGTCAAGGAATGGCAGAACCTGGTGTCATGGCGGACACGTGTGCTGGTCGGCCACATTTCAACAGTTGTTGACTCACCTGCGTCCCGGCACATCAGCCGTCGTCAGACAGATTTGATTTGTGCCGGATCCCTGGGAATTTTTTGTGCACCCCATACTCATCCTGTGAGCGGTAGCGCAAAAGGATTACAGGGGTCACAAAGGGTCTTAGTCA
>JAYMFT010385941.1:0-20120 GCA_038088735.1 Panulirus argus | reverse complement strand
ATGGTAAAGACTTCGTCATATCCATGCATTGGAACGCCGTCTCTGACCAGGGCAATATTGCTAACCCTTTGTGACGCCTAATTGAACAACTTGCGAGTTGTAATTGCAATCTGATATTTCCCCTTTTTATGGCGTATTTTTAGAAACAGGTGAATACTCCATTGCATTTCTCAAGTATATCTTGTTTCTTGTCGGTTACATTTTTAAATGAAATTTCTAATTGGGTTATTTCTGGGTAGTATATGAAAAATTCTATATTTCCTTCCCCCACATCTCTCTGTGTTGCCAGGGAAACTATTGTGGCCTTCTGTGGCTTCAAAACGACGTCCAAGGCCAACGCACCCGAGCTTAAACCTTGTCCAGAATCGGAAATACCTCTAACTGAAATCTGGGGCTCTCATTCCAGGGACTGCCCCTCGTGGCCAGCAGACACAGACACACACACATTCTCCTAATTCATATATGTTCCACTTTTGTATCATATTCTTATGGCCTTCTTTTTGAATTGCGTAGGTAATTTGCAGCAGTAAATACTCGGTCGACCAATTCAGTTTACGTTTTTTAAGACTTTCACCAATATGGCATACCCAAATGGCGTACTTATATAGCGCAAAAACAAACCTCTATGAAAACAGACAAGGCAATGGAATCGGGGCGATGAAAGATAAGAAGTCCATAATGGTCCCTAACTCCAAAAATTAAAGTTGATTGATTAAAGGGTACGGATATTATTCTTGTGACTACTTCAGGAGAGAGATTCGGTGAGATAACGGGTTTGAAATGGGTTAGGAGGAGGCGATGCTGTTTCCTGTGGGGCGGAGTGGCGCCGAGAATGGATGAAGGCGAGCAAGTATGAATATATACATGTGTATATATGTATGTATTATGTATATGTTGATATGTATATGGATGGATATGTACGTATATGTGCATGCATGTGTATATGTCTGCATGTAAGTGGATGGGTCTTTCTTCGTCTGTTTCCTGGCGCTACCTCGCTGAGGCAGGAAACAGCGATCAAGTATGATATATATATATATATATATGTATATATATACAGTAAATAAAGACGTTTCTTATTACTTCTCAACAGCAACTTTCCTATCTTCACATGACTATCTCTCCTCATCTTTTATCTTCTCCGAACACCTTGTGATGGCGCCGGCAATATCTATCTCCCTCTCGCTCTGAATGTCTTGTCTGGGCTGTGACTGAAGGAACTGCTTTTTTTCTGGCCACAAGATATCTTGAAAGTGGAGGAAGAGGGGAGATGATGGCAAGGGTGAGAAAGATGGGAAGAGGAAAAAAATAAGATGATGGGTAAGATATCCTTCGGAGTAATATAACAAGAGTGGTAATGATCTTTAGGAGGAGGAGGAGGAGGAGGAGGAAAAAGAAGAAAAGAAGTTCAAGAAAGAGGAAGAGAAGGTAAGAGAGAAGGAAGAAGTGGAGGATGTGCGGAAAACGTATAACAGATCTATTGGCCCATGATGTACTTCTCTTCCAAATGACATTCTAATACTAGATTTCTATTCCAGACAGATGATGTTGGGATACAGTGGAAGGGAAGTTCTCTACTGCTCCTCAAGTCTCCTCCGCCAAAAACAGCTGGCACGATAAACAAAAATAATGAAGAAAACGCCATGCACAGTTGAAGAAAAACGTTATGTTTTTTTATAAGAATATTTCTGATAATTATCTATGTAAATTTCTATTAATGTAGTAGTGTTACCCAAAAGGGCGAAATTTTGTCCTGTCGATTTTTCGAAGTATTAATGAGGTTTGCATCAGTTTAACATGAAACTTCTTTCGATGTTTAACAATTTATAAATAAATTTTCTCCTACGTCAATATTGCATCGTTTTCCTTTAAACTGTCGTTACGTTCTGCCAACAAGAAGTTCACTGTTCAGAAATACACTTTACCTTCTGCTGACGAGTCAGTCTTTTCCATGCACTCAGTTTATCCCCTGTTCCCTACGAGTCTAATTTGTATATGTCTCTCATTAAACGTCATATCAATAGCCTTTTGAAAGACTAAGTACATTACATGAAAAAATATAAAAAAGTGGGAAAAGATGATGGAAAAAGAGAGATAGGAAAAGGAGGACAAGCATTAGTGAGCGAATGAGAACATGGATAAATGAAAGAGGGAAAAAGACTATGAATAATTGGGAAAATAAGTGGAGGTGGTGAATGGGGCCCAAGAGATGTCTTAGAGAGCTGAGAAGAGTGACAGTTGGAGGGACTACTACAGTGGATCTGAGACATCATAGCCACAGCAAAGCTTACAGACTACAACACTAGAATCGAAAGACTGCAAAATAAAGGCTTAGAAAAAAAAAACAGCAGCAGAGCCTAAGACAGCTTAATCACAACCTGTGGACAGCTACAACGAACTCCAGTGACTGATAGAGCAGAGCCAAAAGACACAGTCATTGGAACGCTGCAACAGAGCTTGAACCTAAAGACCGTTTTGCAAGAGAGCAGATGTAATGTTACAACAGAGCTTAGAGACTACAACGTAATAGGTAAGGCCGCAGAACAATCACAACTACAGCAGAAGCTACCATCACAACCAGAGCATAGCTAAGGGGAGGGGGGGGGAGCAACGGGAGAACACACATCGTTAGATATAATGAGAGCCCAAAGTGCATCCGCTTATATAAATCTCATAAATCCACTACAAGTAAGTCTACCTTCATATGATACAGAGCCGTAACACACATAAAGCAGAACCGTTAAAAAAATAAATATATCTGCATATCCCTAAGCCTATTAGCCACCTCTCTGTCCACTATCACCAATTTACAACTCAACACAAACAGAGTTATTGATGTCATTGTCTCGTTGCTTCAATAGAATGGACACCTCATTTGGGACTGACACTGTCAGTAGCTGTGATGTAGAAGCCATTCACCATTCATTGTTAAATGACTACTAATTGCATTCATAGGCGTTGCAACTATCAGTTATTGCTAGAAACATATGTGTCTGATATGATTGTAAACTCGTGTATAAAGTTACTTCAGATATTCTTGTATTGGTATATCATTTAACATATACAAACTTTACTCCTCCCCCCCCCCTAATATTTAAACGCCGTTTACCGCGTTAGAGAGGTAGCGTCGGAAACAAAGAAGTCCACATTCACTCACACCATTCTCTAGCTGTCATGTGCAAAGCACTGAAATAAAAGCCCCCAATCCACAACCAGGCCCCATAGACCTTTCCAAGATTCCCCTGGCCACATACATGTCCTGGTTCAGTCCACTGACAGCATGTCGACCTCTGTTTACCACAACATACACATATACACAAAAACACACACACACATATATATATATATATATATATATATATATATATATATATATATATGAAGCAGAAGCCAGCCAGGAAATATGGTAAGTCTCGTGAAGATGGACAAGCAGGAGGAAGGACACACATTCCAGGGTTGTGGGGAAAGTTGACTTTACCTGGGTTAAGTTGCTATGGTTAATAGGATATATGTTCCATAGGGTATTTCAACTTTACAGTTTGATTATCCCTGAAACTGAGAGTTCATTTTTCATTCCATTAGGATATGCTTATATAAAATACTATCCCAATCTCATTCTCATCTCACGTATTACCTCATCCATAAACAGTCTGAGTGTACTCACACATTCAATCCACTCCACTTTCATTGCCAAATGCAAAAAATTTGGTCTTTTCTCTCTCTTTCTTTTTGGAACCCACCTTTCTTCCTTATCTGCAAGAGGTTCACTAAGATGTTTAACAAAATCATAATTCTGCAATATACTTTACCAAACATATACTTCTTGTACTCAGCTTTACTTCTTTCACCTATAAACGACAGAATAATCATTGTCTTTTTCCAACTGTGAGTTTCATGGCCAATTTTCCATGATGTCATATACACCTTCCAAATGAATTCAGTTGCAGCTTCACTTCTTTTTCACTACACCGCACTCATCACATCCACTTATCAAATGTTTTACTTGGTACTACCCCATCACAATTTGCAGTTTCGTATTTGAAAACTGGTGACCTGTTTACTGCAGTAATCAAAACAATATACATTAATGCTCCTATATTTACGTGAAAATAAAACAATCCATATTACATGAAGTATATTGTCATTCATCTCACATCATAAATACCTGTATTTACAGTATATATCTCTTATGTCTAACATTACTCCAAATATTGTGCTTCAGTACATAAAAATAGCTTTCAGGCTCCATCTGTATTAGACCACAAGTTTTGTCTATCAGATATATGTTTCTTGTGCTATCTTTCATCTCATCTAAAGAAGTGTAGTGAAATAGATAAAGCATCATGATGAATGTTAGTCATCAGCACTTATTCTGAGCTACAGATCAACAGCATTAATGAACAAAATAAATTGCAATTTCTTATCTTGAAGAGTTTGAGATGCAACTTGAAAATATGATATCAATATGGCAAATCTACTAGTGTCTAGTTTTAAACATATTCTAAATCCCTTTTCATTCAACACCTGGAAAACCATCTAAGCTGATGGATACCAGCATACTAGTACCTGTTTAAGTACATACACAACTGATGACAGAGCAAGTCTTATTTAATGATCACAGATTATATCTTAAATTGTAACACAGAGATTATAAGGGTTTTGTTTGACAAACATTGCTGATTCAAATGAATCATGATGCAAGCAAATTTTCAAGACCAGTATCATTATATGAGGATTTCACTTCAATGCACAAACAGTAGGTCAATAGTCCAAAATTTTCAGTCATTATTTTTATTCAGCTGTTTGCTTTCCCAGTTGGCACTCACGCAGGCTATTGCCCATTATGAATACTTTGAATTTCACTAAATTGCACTTTATTTACATTTGTACAATATGGTAACATACTACTGAAGGTATAAGTTTACATGACTAAAATTGCTTAAACCTAAAAGTAATATTACTTTACATAACTGTATCTTGACAAGTGTTAAATGCTCATTCCTGATTGAAAGCTTTTATAAGTGACTAACATATAACCCTATCTTTAATTCAAAATTATCAATTTATAATCTTATGCAAGTTCCAGTATAAAACATTAAAAAGCAACTTAAAATCTTTCAAAAGTGAAGTACTCATATGACATTACACACTTCTGAATTCCATTAAATACTTAACGAATCTACTCACAGCATGAGCTACTTTAAAGTTATCAACAAACCTGAATGTTACTCAATCTTTTCTTGCTTACTGAAACATTATTAATGATTACTTTACTGCTTACTTATTAGGCACACTGTGTGATCATCAACATTCATGAACACAACTATTTTTTGTCTCGTACATGACCAGCAGACAGTCAAAAGACATTAAATTTGCTATACAGATGTTCAACATACAACTCCAAATTCATATTTTTCTTTGATCGAGATCATACTTACAAAAAGTTGAAAAAATTTGAAGGTATTTCTGCTTTACATGAAAAGGGTTATACATTGTAGAGCTGAGTTTAAGAAAATTAGGAGACTGGTATGGTAAATAAAGTTGTATTCACAGTTTTTAGTTATGAAGTTCTGTACTAAATCTGGGCTAAGCATGGTTGCTTAGTGGTAGTACAATGCATAAACAGGGAACTTTGCTATTTTTTGCTCTCTTGAAATCAGAGGTCTGCTAATCTAATAACTACTCTGACAATTGGTCTTCAATGTTGAGACAATGGAAATGATGGGTAATACAAAATACTAAAGAATTTACAAAATATTAACACTCCAAATTCCACATAATGTAACAAGTTTTCAAACTATATTCACATGAATAAAAACAATCAAGATATATAATTTTCAGTCATCAAAACACTCTCCCAAAGAGTATTTCAAGAGTATTTTACTTCTAAACAATTATCAATAGATAATGGACTAGACATTTATGAGAATTACTAGGCAAAATGACTGCATAAAATCTGTGGCAAAACTGTATTAAAGATGCCCCTACTCAAAGAAACAGAAAGGCAAAATCAAGACTTTGAGTTACAACAATAGAATTCTGTTGATAACCAAGTCAAGCTTATAGATGGACAGGATTCTCCCCTTTGGAAGGCATTAGATTGACCAGCCTCATTAGCCTATTAAGGCACTACTTTTCAACAGGCATGTTAGAAAAGCTTTCTCCCTGATGCCTCCTTTCTCCTCTTAAAGATTTATCTTAACGGCCACATTCATACTGTAGTCCTAATTTTAAGAATAACATTGATTTAAAATAATCACACTACAAACCATTCCATATTCAAAGAATCACTAAGCAACAGCTCAGTCATTACATCAGTACACAATGAGAAAAATGAACATACTGTAGACCAAATTACAACCGTTCCATTAATCTAAAAATAAGCCTTCCTGTAGCCCTACCAACATCTATAATAATAATAAAATCATTAATCATAAGTCATCATAAATACTGATTTTCTACTACTTACTAGTCTGTTCAATATCCACAAAATTGTTGTAAAATCACATTCTTTTCTATTTGCTTACTTCCCTACTTTGCTGTACCCTTTTTCCTTTTCAACCCAGGTTACCTTATCACTAAGTCCTAATTTTGTAGTTCAAAACATTCTCAAAGGTGGTACTTTTTCCTCCCTTTACTTCCAGCAACATTACCAAAAGGCAATGGCTTCTTTTTTGATATCTACTTCAACAGACAGAAAACTTTATCAATACTTCCCAATGCTACAGGCAGATCTTCAAAAACAATTCTTTTTTAATACCTGCACACCATTCCTGCATTAGTAGTAGCATTAATAGTCAGAATCTTACCCAAAAATATCCTCACTTGGCATCTCCTATCCTAAAAGTGATAATATAGGAGAGGAGCTCAAGCTCCTACCCTGCTTCATGTGGGTTATAACTTACTGAACAGACAGAGCAGATATGTATTGGTATATACTGTACATATTTACACTTATGCTACCTCACTAACACAGAAAACAGTGAACAAGCATGAAAAATATTACGCTTCAGTTTCATGATGGTGTTAAAAATATAGGTACAGCATAAAGTGTCACTGATTACAGGGTACATATAGCATCATTTAACTAATAAAATTCATTTGGTGTAATATGTATCAAATTCAAATCTTTTTTAAAATATTTTAAATGAAATTACCTTCAAAGTGCATATACTGTACTGCCTTCGTAACATCTGTTATTAAGAAAACATGAAATGTAGATCTCAAGGATGAAAAACCATTTCTTTACAATGCCCAACAAGCATCTGAGAGGGCACAGTTTTACCCCCTAAAATAGGGTGCATCCTGGAAAATTCTCCTTCCCATTGCTGTCATAAAACATATGAAGCCAGTTAATATTCCTTCTAAGGAATCTTGTCAGGGAACTTGCACACCTGTGTATTTTGTACAAGGGTCATTCTACACTTTAGACCTACCTAGAGCTCCTAAACCCTGAAAACCCTAGTCACTGAGATAACCACATTCTCTATGATCTTTATTACAGAAGATAAATCTGAGTTGAAACATTCCAATCTAAAGTCATGGCAGTATATGACTCTAATTTTGTGAATAAAAAATTGGAGAAATAATAAACATCTCAATGACATAGCTCTTGACCTCAATGGGGTATTTGCCCCAAAACTGCAAACCCCATAGAAAACAAAAAATATTAGAATAAATGCTGTTTCTTAAAGGCTGCAAAGGTGAGAATGTGATCTGAAAAAAAAAAGAAGAAAAAAAAAAAGTTCGTTAACCCTTACCCTTTCAGTTCCACACGTGTGATACACTTGGGACCAGAGTCCTACATATGAGAATCCCATATACCTTAATAGTACTTAACCTACTGGGTCAAAACACATGAGAAAGTTTTGTAACAACAGACAATGCCTAGGGTGACAAAACTGGTGAAGTGATTTAACTCTGGGCACTTACAGTAAGCCTAAGTGCTGCTAAAATAAAAAACCTGTCTCAGATCTTTTGGCCTGCTTCAAACCTACAACAAAAACAAAAGTTCCATTTTAGGCCAGAAAAGTAATCAAAAGCCTGTGAGTTTTGTGCCAAACAATGATCCGCAAGAGTGTTTCAAATTTTCTAACCAAAATATCATAACTGAATAAATGAAAAATTTGGTTAACAATGTAAACTTTTGGTTCTATAAATAACAGACAACCAAAGCTCCATGAAAACTCCATTCTGGGGTGATCTATCCATGTGGGAAACATTTGGCCAACAATAAGGGCTGAGGTTCTGCACAGTCTTTGGCACTGCCTCACTGCAGTGGGTTGCTGCATGGCTGCTAAGTCATCTTCAATGAGGATCATATGGATTCCTATGTTTCATATAAGTCAAAAGAGGTGCTCTACCATAGATACACCCTATTCTAGGATGTAAAAGTGTTTAATTCCCCACAAAACAATTGCTCTCTCAGACATTCAAGGGGCTCTGCTGACAAAGAAAGACTTTACATATTCATACTCATTGAATCCACCAATAACATGTTTTCTTTCATTGTGAGCTGTTGTATTACAGATTAGAATTAACATAAACAGACTACAATCAATGAAGCTTGCATTGCATCCTTGATTCACTGTGTAAATAATATCCAATCAGGTTAAGAATCAATAAACAAAAATTTACAAGTTGTAGCTGCAACAATAATACCAAACATATAAACAATATTTATACAAAAGAATTTCTTCTTCCAAACATATAAACAATATTTCTACAAAAGAATTTCTTTTCCAATTGTTGCTATACCCTGCAGCATCAACTTTTATAAGGTTAACATATTTCTCGAAACTTATAAACAATGAAACAAACAAATGATGTCTACACTAAGCAGCAGATTACTGCACAGTCATATCAGGGTTCACACTACACATTTTCAAAAAATCTTAGAAAACAATCAGTGCAAAACTATATCAGACATTCCTTGTTGCACCAAGACTCTTGACAAAGAGGCACACAGATAAGTATGTTTTTGTGGATAACGTCCAAGTAATAGATCTGTTGCTTTGGTCCCAAGGAAGCACTACTGTGGGATAGTTATATGAAGTGCCCTTTATATTAGTGATGGCTCTAGCCACTGGCCATTTTCACACTAACCTTCAGCTATTTTCCATTTCCCTATGTCTACTATTTTCCTAGTCTCCAACTTGACTTCTTCATATCCTTTACCCCTGCTTTATTTCATATGTATGAACTAGCTAAGGCAACTTTCAGTCTTTTCCTACTTTTTCCTTCTTGTAAATGGAATCAACTTTGTGTATGTGATACTCACACCAAAATGTAATGTTTAGAAAATATGTGTAGCTATCAGGTCTTCAACACCTGAATCCATGGCTAAAGTTAGTAGTATAGACAAATCGAGAAATTCTGTATGAACCATCCTGCTGTGAGTGCAAAACAAGACACACAATAAAGACAGTACACACAGTTTCAGATCTGAGTAAATCAAAATTAGAAATAAAATGTTATGATGTTTGGATAGATAAACAGATACTGGAATGAATAACAAAACACTAATACTGTGGGAGAAATGGAAATAATTCATTCAATACTGTTTCCTATGTTTATGATAGCAAATTTAAATTAATTACCAAACAGCTCGCTCAAAGAAATCACTACATATATTCTGACACTAGAAAGCATCAAAGTCCCCTTTCTTTTCTACTCCTTTTGTGAGACATCTTGCTTAATAAAGGCAACAGTATTATGATGAGTCTGCTAATAAAGTAAAAAAGTCATGTACTTGAATTGTACTATAACAGGAATGATCAAAGTGAAGCTAATAAAAAATCTAAACAAACCTAAACTATAATAAAATAGCTCATCACTTTAGAGAATATATTCAAACAGAACATCATGAGGTGTAATAAATGACAAAGAAAAGAAATGCTAAGGGAAATGCTGAACATTCAAAGACAAAATAAAAAGAAGACATGTAAAGAGAAATAATGAGTATGACATAAGTATGAAGATGTAGGGAAATAGGAAATGCAGGGAGAGGAGGATGAATGTGCTGGTAACAGTGCTAGATGTAGCAACTTAAGTTATGTGCACAAAACGATAACCCTCACTGTAAGTTGCGCTGTCTTTCAGCGGACTAATAGAAGCACATGTAATTTATGATTGTAATCATCATTTCTTACACACAAAGGGAAGCATTATTTTCAAATGCTTAAGGCAAAAGTATGTTTTCACATGATCTACTATATTCTAAAGCAATTTTAGTAACAAGAGAGAGTAATGTGTTCTAGTCCCAGAAATACAAGCAAGATATTACGATTTTATTATGTTAAGGCTAACGCTTCACATAGCAATGGAGGAAAATTGTTTTCTATGGCCAAAGGTTTAAGGAAATTTTAATGACCAACAATTCTGTAAACATCCCCCCCCCCTAACATCTGGAGAACTGTTTTCCCATTATCAGAGACAAAAGTTTGTTGTTAATGTATATAATATACTATTCTTTAAACAGCACTACCTAACAGCACCAGCATATGCTGTCTTCTGATGCCAGATATAAAACCTTGTTATTATGTGATCTAATCTAATGTGCTTTAACTAGCAACCTTTACTGATATAGGGAAGTGCTGTTTTTCAATACCAAAGTTAAATGCATATAATTCTATGTTTAAGTGGCCCTTCCACTGGTAGGGCAATATAGAATAACCAAAGGGTGTTGATGATAATAGTGAACATGACATCATGCTATATATTGGTAATGGCAGATCAAAATTAGAAAAACTGTCTTTAAAAGTATGCCCTACCATAATGAACTAAATGTGACATGTGAAAACTGGAAAATTAATGCAACCTTAACAGTGTTACACAGCATGACTAAAGGTCTGTACTGTTTACTTCATTTCGTGGCATTTGTGACCCTTTCATGATAGGTAGCTAAAAGATGCAGTAACTACATACAGCATTGAATGCCTACAATTTCCTGTAAGCAGGATTAATCATGAAGGTATGTCAGGCCATCTTTTAAAATATTGATAACTTGAGATCTAACAATGATGAGATTCTCAAAACTTAATCATAAAAGCATAATTTAATTATTTAACACCTTTACTGAAAACAAAATCTTGGCACAACGTCAAGAAACATCAATGCTTAGAGGCAAGATTTTTATCAACACAACTTTACAGTTACCAGCCTCTAAACATAATTACATGTAAATACAAAAAAAATCTTAAACCAACATAACAGAAACCTAACGATATCCAACTGCAAATGTCATAAGCAGATAGATGTTGTAGAGGATATTTGGCATGAGACACCCTAATGAAATACAGGAAATCCAGATTACTTAATAGATACAGAGGTATACAAACATCCATATGACTAGCAAAATAGGCTAACAAAATTCATTAAGTAAACCCCTTCTGAGTTTGTTTTTCTTTAGCTAAAATATGGTCAATATATTTACCCATGACTTAGTACTGCCATGTGGATAATGCTAAACCATATCAAAAAGATTTATGCAGTATACTTTCCAGGTACTACAATAAGAACTTCACACAGATATCCCACTATTCACACACTTCTATATTTCTGCTTAAAGAACAATGTTATGATGACAAAATCCCTGATGACTATCAATCACAGAGGAAGTGAATATGAAACATTGTTTATGTAATGTCATTTTTCATAATTTCCATGAGTTTATGAAAATATGATTTTGCTATCATAGTATTAAATCCCAATATTTGTCATCTAAACTAAATTAGAAAAGTTTCTAACCTCCTACAGAGCTCAGCCTCAATATCAAACTCGTAATAGAAATATAGAGCAACACTTTGATTACAGAATACTATTCTAAAACACACACAAATTCACTGCATAACACAACCTAATACAAATCTGTAGCATATAAAGGTACTGACAAACTTCACATATTATCAAATAGGCATAGACTGAAATAACTTGTAAATATGTAAAAATGTTTTCAACAAATGATAAGATATGAAATACTGTAGGCTAATTCACTCAATTCAAATATGGAACAATCATCTAAACTACCAACAATATCTTAAAAATGTTGTCTACTACTTTATTATCATTTTACCCTCTATGTAAAGAACAACAGTGTGTGTGTGTGTGTGTGTGTGTGTATATATGTCAGAGGGGGGGGGGGACCATGTAAAGGTCTGTCAGGCCTGGTTATGATAGGGGGCTCTGGTTTTGGTGTATTTTACATAACAACTAGAGAGTGGATGTGAATGACTGAAGCAATTTCTTTGTCTGTTCCAGACACTACCTTGCTTCACTGAAAGCCTTACACAGGACTTCTGTCCATGACCCGAGCCTCCAAGACATAAAAACAGGAAAAAACAATGACTGTGAATCAGAAATGCTGGAGTTAACTATTCCTTCCACAAGACCTTACATCTACATTTGGGCATATACCAATCTTTACAGCCATTTCTTGAAAAGTGAGAGGACATAAGATAATACTCACTTCATAGGACCTGATACTAATATCAAAGGTTTTATTACAAATTACTTGCAACAAATCCTCCTTTAAAACATGGAACAAACCTGATTGTTTCTAATATCTCTTTGAATATAAACAAACCCAATATCCTGATAATCAGTCTGAACATCCTGTTTTATAATAAAAGAACTAGCCTTCAGTAGCTGTAAACAGAGAGAGAGCACAGTTATAATCAACAAGGAAAAAATCTAATATCTATATCCATTATGCCTAAATAATGAATATGTTTGTGTCATGTACAAACAGTATGCAAGTTCAATACTGTATGAAATACCCTGTACAGCAGGAGTAAATATTACCCTTTGTGCTTACACTACATATTGTGATTAAGAATATAGGCAGAAAGCACTGTTATACATGAGCAAGTGATACCTCAGAGAGAAGATGTTTTACTTTAAAACATACTGCAGTACTTATATAAAAAAAAATTTTCTCAAAGGTCAACAAAACTAAATTAGTTGAATAAAAAAAAATCTAAGGGATACTTTTACCCTGTCAATAGGACCGAAAATGGCATATCTCCCACTGTTTTGCATATCACAGGAAGTGACAACAGCGGTGGATTTGATGAACCATTTCTATTAGCAATCCACTTTTATACAATGCAATTAGAATAAAGCGCATTCTCTGTATCTTCAGCTTCTACACCAGGTCCTTATATAAATACTTAAACCACCTGGTGCAGTTGGGAAAACTGATAATAATAATAATAATAATAATAATAATAATAATAATAATAATAATATCATTAATGATAATCAAAATAACTGACTAAAACCTAAAGCACTGAGATTTCCACTCTCAAACTTTTTCAATACTTAAAATACTCTATATCATCTGTCTTATGTAATATATGACTAATCCCACTTCAGTTATAAGTATGGGGAGCTTAGAAACTGTATCCCATAATCCAATTCATGATCAGTTGAAAAGTGGAAGGTTGTAAAAGTCATAACCACGTCTTCCCCATACTGCCAGTATAACGTAAACTACATGATAGGCTCCTGGAATAAAGCATATGAGACCAGCAATGATGAACACCGGTCCAGAAAGACTTTCAAGTGGGACAGCTTCGACGACTATACCAGTACTAAGCAGAACTGCAAAGGAAAAACTCAGTAAGGGTCTGAACATAAGACTAAATAACAAATACAGAAACTGTATTAATATCTTTGTTTAATGCATGTTTTGATGATACTGACATAAATATTCATAATCTTTAAAAAGATTTATGGAATTTATGAGAAGCCTACTCCAAAAGGATTATGAACAAATGCAATTCAAGCAAACCTGGCATTTTCATCTGTAGATGCATGTAGTGTTCTATCTCTCTTTCTATCTATCATTATCTCTGATGCCCTTTCCCTCTTGGAACACCCTTAAAAGTGGGTGGCCACGGCAGAACAGTCTCTATTTATCTCTGTCCTTTCATGCCTCCCTCGCATACACTATTCCACACATTCTTCTACCATTTCTCTCCCACCAGTAATCTTCCATTTCTATTTCTCCATGCCACAGATGTTCTTCCTCTAACACCAACCTCTTTAATTGTAGTTTTATACTATCTCCTTGTAAACTCCCTATCTTACATTCTTTCCACATGCCCAGATCACCTCATAGTATTGTTTCATCCACTCTATCACTCCAAAATTCATTTTCTATGCATTTTCTGCCATATCCCATCGCTCACACACCCCCTCATTTCTTTCTTCATTCTATAATAACATGGTGTTATTATCAGTTATTGTGATCTCTAACAATTCCCAAATCTTACCTACATATTCATAATTTGCCAAGAAACAGAAAAGGTAGGTCTTCTTAGCAACTCATTCACATAATACAGAGGATGAAGGCATGTTACTACTCTCCTTTTTACAGACAGATATATATACTTTTCACTTCAACTTCTTTCTTTTACGTTCTGATATCATTCATGTACCCGCACAAAAACATTTTACATTATAATCTTATTTCATGGGAAATATATTCCACTGGGATTATAAACAGTACAAATAAGCGCTTAATCATCTGCAAAAATACAAGCAATGTCAAAACTGTGTCAGCAACTTATCCCTAACTCACAACTATTATACTATCTTACCTACACAACTGCAATTTACACACAAACAAAAAGAGAAAATTTTCAGACTAACTTATTCCCATAATTAGGAGAAAGAAGGCTCCAGCTACTATTCTCCATTTTTCGCGGACCTTTGGATGGAGAAACCACCATCGCGGAGATTCCGAGAAACTGCATGTGTCTCCAGGTATGAGAGAGTCACTATCACGAGATATTGCCTGTAGAGAATAAAGTAAGTCAGAACTTTGTACAAACAGCTATTGTATTGATAGCTAGAACCAATGTGTATTCATTCTAGCACTATTTACACACTTTCATGTGCAAGTTAGGTTACTAGCATAGGAGAGACTCTTGGATGTGAATATAATGAGAGGCACCTAATCACTACTTGGTTGAAGCAAGAATGAAGGTTTGTTGAAGCTTAAGGAGAAGAGAAAATGATATGAATGGGAAGACAGTGCTGAAAGTTAGTGAGCTGGGAAAAGAGGATTGTGTGAAGAGACATCAAAAGATGCTGAGAGTAGAATGGCAAAAGATGAGAGTAAATGAATCTAAGGGAGTGTGGGAGGTATTTAAGGAAGCAATGATTACACATGCGAGAGAAATGTGAGGCATGGGTTGGGGGGACAAGTGAGAAAGGGGAGTGTGTGGAGGGATGAGGAAATCAAGCTGTTCATGAAAGAGAAAAGAAAGAGGGATGAGGAAATCAAGCTGTTTATGAAAGAGAAAAGAGAGGTGTATGGATGTCATTTGCAAGGAAGGAGTACAAGGGACTGGGAGTTAGATGTACAAGAAAAAGTGGAAGGAGGTCAGGGGAAGGTGCAGGGACAGAAAGAGCAGTCAAATGAGAGTTAGGGTTGAATAAATATCAGCAAACTTCAGGGAGAATAAGAAGATATTTTAAAAGGAGTAGAACAGAGTAAGAAAAACAGAAGAAATGGGAATATTAGTGAAGAGGGCAAACGGGAAGAGGTAACAGGCAGAAATGAGGTGGAAGAGATGGAATGAGCATTGAGAAGGACTATTAGGACTTTTAAATGAGGCTGATGATAGGGTGGCACATGAGGATTGTTTTGAACTTGGAGGTATGCTATGCGAGACAGTTCATGGCAAGTGGTTTGGTAAAAAAATAAAGTCAAAGACCATTGCAAATAACAGTATGTCAATATCCAAAACTTTAAGCACAGCATGATTAAATAACTGTTTTAACGGTAGAGCAAGGGAAACATATATTCATCACCCAAACACATGGAATACGTGCTTACGTCTACATCAGGTACAGTGAGAAGACCTTTAACACCACTAGCCGCGCCTACGCCTGACAGAGGATCTTCCATTCTAATCGCTACGTCTTCTGTTCCTACATTTTCGTCTCTGTTCTTGGGTTTCAAGGGTGAACGTTCGTTTGTAGCACCATAGAGACGGATTGCATCGTCTGCGTCTTCCTCAAAAGCATCTTCTATGCTAAACTTGGGCTGGCCCCTGCTTTGTTTACTAGCCATATTTGATGTTACTCTTTGGCCAGCAACCTACGGCAGCAAATAGTTGAGGTAGCGAATGTATCCAGCGAACCCATTATCGTGGTTCAAACCACCTGACGATCGTTTTTAATGTTCGGCAATAAGCCTAAATCTGTTAAAGACTTACGCAGTTATTCTAAACAACTCATTCATGCAGGTTTAATCTGTTAAAAGCATCTTGTTTCAAGTGAGCAGTGCTTGGAGTTTGGATTGATCAATCTCGAATGACAACCAAAAAGTGAGTCAGCCGCTACAGCCGGCAATGACAGCATTCGTTCCAGTTATTAGCTCTACTCAAAGTTTATATATAGGGTATTTCTTTTCATATGATACTGAAATAAGTTTGGTTTCATACCCACAGATAGCACTTAGAGATAAAGTGAACACCATTTACCAATATAAATAACTTTACCTTTAATGATCATTCTATTATCATACTGTAAAAATTACTTTGCAATTTATATAATATGTGTACTTAAGCATGAGACTACCGCTGAACGCTTTGTGTCCAATTCTTGGTACCGAATGAAATCATAGCGAGGTGAGTATTACATTTATGGCTTACCCGCGTTACATTTCAATTTCTAATGTATAATACATACCTCTATAGATGAAGCTGTTGATCTCATGGTGCTCAGACTACCGCCCAGCAGAAGCCTTGCAACTTAATGCGTGTCGGCCATGCCAGCAGAGCGACCCTCCCTGTTAGAGTAGGCAATGTTCTAGAATCCAAATTGCTACATAAGGTACCGTCCCAGCCTTCTTGCTCTCCACAGCAACCTCCAGTGAAATGGTTACTGGTACCAGAAATATTCTCAGAGGCCCTCCTAAGCTCATCAGCTTAATGCGATCCAGATATCATTACTGCAGCTATAATGTGGCATACCTCCACTAATTACATATCCAGACCCAACATTCCTTGATGAAAATGACCAGATTTTCATGAATCAAAAGCGGAACATCTCTTCAGCGATGAGAGGAGGGAATTGATATCGCTTACGTCCAACACCAATACGATTCACACGGGTAACGTAAAATACGATAGATTTGTATCCTACTTACCTCTTTCTGATATTCATTCCCGCTTAAACATATTTTACCCGGCGTTTCAAGTTATGAATCATTAATTTAATTTGGTAGATGAGTGAGATACGAGTAAAAGTTCGACCTGACCCACACTACAGTGAACTAACACCCAATGTTTACAACACCACCTGACCCGGTCATGTGAGTTCACATACACAAACGAATCACTATTTTCTTTATATATATAATTCTGTATCACCTAAAATGTAATTGAATATTTCTATTGTTACACTATTAGATTTCCTATTCTTTCTTGAAAAGAAATCACTTGCATTATATATTTTCCTTGACATATAAACGCCGTTGCCTCAGCGGAATACTAAGCTACATATAGCTTCACATATTAAAGAAATATGTCACACACAACAATTTTGCACCGTATTCGTGTCACAGTTTGCCTTTAGGAAGGTCAGAGGAACGCTAACTACTGACTTGTCTTCGGGATATTGGCAGGGTAAGATAGCAAAGGGTCATTAATAACCAGCAATTTTGCCATTGAACCGGTAGTTTGGCTGGAGCATTTACAGACATGGGAAAAAGTTGCATGCTGTGTGTCTTGATTTTCTCTTCTGAGAAAACAGCTTTTAAAGCTTATAGCGAACGATACCTATTTTTCTTATTAATCGATAGGCTTATAACTGAAGAACCGCTCGGATATCAACGCCATCAATTGATGGGGTGGGGCAACAGCTTGCTTGTCCAATTAACGTCGTAAACAGCCGATGTACAGGCCTACATGAACCTGACTTTCCAGGTCGCATGTCATGTTGGTAGTGCTGCACGGTGGGTCACTGACATAACATGACGCAATATGACAGGGCCGTGGATCCTTAAGAACAAAGCAGGGATAGATACGTCACGGAGAGTCTCTAGCCTCAGCTTTGTTAGATCAAGCTTCTGCCATGCTTGATCAAGCTTTCTATCATGCTGGAGCTAATTAAGACCCGCATAAAGAATACCCACCTGCTGGTTGTAAGACCAGCTCCCCCCAAACTCGGGAGACTTCTTACATTCTGTCCCAATCTCTTCCCTTAACACTCGCCTTGACCTCTCATGCTCCGCTTAATGGTATAACCTTTCGTCTTGCTGACATCGTCTACTCTGAATACCACTGTAAGGCCAAAATGTACTGAGTTTCAAGAATTTTGTTGGACGGTACTAAGGGCGGCGACTGACCCCCAGAAATATCCGGGGATACAGAGTCGTTCAGACATATTGAATATATCTGTTGTACTGAAGTTAGTTTGATATGGAGCCTTCTGAACGATAATAGATCTATGATATCTGATAACATAAGACAGCTGATAGTAATTATCAATGTTTTCATTGGAACAAAGTCGTAACAGCGTGGGAACAATTTCGGTGATGCAAACACGTCATTCTTTCCCGGAAGGTGGTGAAGCTGACAAGGTTGTTCCACTGATAACAAACTTAAATCACCGAAACAGTTAAAAATGTACTTATTGGCCATAACTACAATTGAGATTTATGTTTAACCTCGACAAACACTGGCAGCGCCTATTAAAGTTAGCGTACATTTCCATTGGGAAGCTAGCCGTAAGGAGCTTGTGTTCAAAAAGGTTTATGATTTATTTTTCCTAGAGATAACTTGCAGGTGAATATGGCTGTCCTAAAAATTCACACGTACTTACATTCTCCAATCTATATTTCAATTGGGCTGATTTGTTTTATGCAGAAATCAGTCGCAAATCCATCGGGAATATTGACTGATCCAAAGCATCAGAACAATTGAAGGAGCATGAATATCAAACCAAAAAATAATTACGCATGAGATCACTTTATAAGTATAGATTTTATCATAGAATATAACGATAAATCAAGTAAAACTACTAGAGGACCGTAATGGAAATTTATATTGAAAGTCCCTCAGACTTCTAGAGCTGTCAGTGTTGTTATCTAGGGGAGCGTCTGCTGGGAGGTGTTCCCTCGCCCTACATTACCATCCTTTCCGGCTAAGTGAACATAACACCTTAAGAAAACCATGCAGAACGTGATAAACACGGTGAAGGGCAAGGCGCTGGGAGTTGCAGAATATCTTACACCCATCCTTAAGGTGAGAATAGCAACGAGTATGAAAACCCCCTCGTCTGCTAGTGTGGCAGTAATGGTATTAGATAGGAATGGAGCTTGTGTGGCAGACTTTGAACTTTTACTGCTTAGGTGCTTGTATGTCATGTACGCTAATGAGATGGAACGACCTATTCGTCGGGAGGGAAAGGCAGACCTAAGATGAGCTGCATTTCACTTTTGTTTAATCATCGTCGAGCCCGTGTGGCTCACATGGACCACCGAAATTCTTGACTAATGTGATTATGCATCGGTAATATATGTGGTAGATATGGCGTTATTGCACAGGGAGTCACTGATACATGTTTTCCCAGGTATGAAAGGATATTATAGGGTGTAACTGGTTTCTGGGCTCTTCTGCCTGAATAGGGTGTTCAGTTATGTGGCCAAGGACTTGAATATGACATGTCATTGATTGATTCACGTACCGTTCTGAGAGGAGGGTAGATTTATACTTTACTGGTGCCACCTTATGTCTGTTGGATGTAAAAGGATTTCTTGAGAAGTAGTGGGATTTATTGTGAAGAATGATTAAAGACAAGAGGTGTGTGAATTGAATTGAATCGAATTTATTTAGTAGCTCAGCTCAGACTTTATAAAAAAGTATGGAGCACAGCTCCTACAGACTTTGACGAGCAAATTCAACAGTGTTATTAGTTAACACAACGGATATTATCACCAAAAAAAAAATATAAGCAAAAGTTTACAATTAAAAATTTGGTTCAAGATTACGGATATTAAGAATGAAGAAAGAATTACCTAATCAGCTCAATACTTATCTAAACATATTCAAAACTGACTTCAAGAACAAAGACAAATCTTGAAGAACCTTTACGTTTGTGCT
>JAYMFT010385930.1:0-20122 GCA_038088735.1 Panulirus argus | reverse complement strand
CCAGTTATGTAACGATCAGAAAAAAAAAAAAAAAAAAAAAAAAAAAAAAAGAAAGAAATTGCTCTCAGTGTCATTGGTATCTATAACAAAAGCAGCGCAATTAACGTTATCAGCTGCTGCACGACAATCAATACAAAGCACCGGCTACACAAAAGAAGCAGTGTTACTAGTAACATCAAAACTACGGTCGATATCAACGACAGTAGCAATATTGTCAACTCGACAGCACTACCAGTAACAGGAGCAGTACTGTTGGAATTAAAAGAACCATCAGCAAGAGGAACAGTAATGCAAACATGACCAGGAGAAGTACTTAGCACTCACAGCAACAGAAGCAGTACTGTAATGAACAGCACTAGCAGCAACAGCGGCAGGACTGTAACGAACAGCACTACCAGCAGTACTGTAAACACTAGCAGCAACAGCAGCAGTAGTAGCGCAATGCACAGCACCAGCAGCAAATGCGGCAGTATCCTTATGAACAGCACTACCAGTAACAGCAACCGTACTCATATGAACAGTTCAAGCAACAACTGAAGCAGAACTTATGAACAGCACTGGAACAGCAACAGCAGCAGTACTGTAATGAACAGCACAAGTAACAACAAAAGTTACGTCGCAGTTCTCTCTCTTTACAGCAATTACAACACATGGTGCTGTAGCAACACTGTGACATCAGGTGTTACAACAGCGGAAAGTGAAGAACGGCAGTGTTGTGCTACAGCCGTCCTGTGTCACTCAGGTGTTGTGTGTGTGTTCTATAAGCAGGTTATGTTTAAAAGGTTTTGTCCCATTAAGTGTTACGCTACGGTGCATACAGCATAATGCGTTACAGCAGATGTATCGTGGTAGGAATTGTTCCAACAGATGGTGTTTCAGCAAGTGTGTCTTTACAAGTGCTAATAAAGCCAATATTCTACCTTCGTATGTTACTACTACTGGAAATTAAGAAACACTGGTGTTACAATGATTGTGTTGCAACAGTCACTTGTTTTTTGTAGGTGTCCCAAAGGTAACGTGCGTTATACTCAGATTGTGTAACGAAATGGGAAGCGTGTTCTGCTACAAAGAACATTGTTGGAGCGGACGTTTTGTCACTTCTGTCACACTGCCCTGTGGACGTGTAACTAGAGCTGTTACAGAGGTTTAACTGGAGGTGCTGTTTACTGTTGGATTCTGTGTGACGCGTTACAAAGAAGCCAACAGTAAACAACATCTCTGACTGAACTTAGAAGTATCACGGACTGTATAAATCTTGTGTTCTACCAAGACCGGCCATTGGTCGTTACCGTAAGTGATGTACTGCAAGACTGTTGTACAGTAGGTATGTATAATAACAGAGTCACATTACGACAGGCTTTCTACTACTACTACTACTACCGATAAGGTACACTACAGTACAGGTCATGTACTGTATGTACTGTGTTCCATATTACCACAGGAAATGTTTTGCACTTTTCTTTACCTCATATGTACCGCTGTGTTGCATTATACTACTTGCTGTACCACAACAGGTGGTATGGAAAGAAACTGGGTAGTTACTGGTGGGTTATTACTAGTTACCGTGGGTGTTGCTGCTGTTACGGCGTCATCTAGTAACATGAGCTGAGCTTGATGTACCGTTATTGGGGTTGGTATGCATACTACAGCAGCAAGTGTTACAGAAAATGTCTCAAGATGTGTTTCGCAAACTGTAGCTGAGAAGCGCAAGTGTTGAGATGGTACGAGTGTTGCTGTGTGTGTTGTGCAGGTGAGCGGCGCCTGTGAAACGCACTGTAGCTACAGGGGCAATTGTATACAGCGGACTGCCATATTCATGACAGCTAATGCCAAGCAGCAGTGACGGTTATGACTAGGGAATTAATCCTGGGCACGGTTAGCCAGGAGCACAGGTCCTGGGCACGGCGAAGTGGGAAAACTGGTCCTGGGCACGGCTGGCCTCGAGCACTGGTCCTGGGCACGGCTGGCCAGGAGCAATGGTCCTGGGCACTGCTGACTAAAAGCACTGTCTACTGGAGACTGGAGGCCATGAGGTCTGGTCGTGGGCACGGCTGGCCATATACTGACGCTGACACAAAACCCTCAGCCATTATACTCGTCTCTATATTCATCGTGATGCTATCAATAAGTTATAAAATTACCCACTGCACTGGAGCGTCCATTGTTGTGAGTGGGTGGGTGTGGGTGGCGTGCGAGTGTTGTGTCCATAGCTGTCAGCATGACATGTTCAGCCGAGCACTGTTGTCCCCTGACTGGCCTCTCTCTCTCTCTCACTCTTTATCCCGACACACCACCGCTGGTTACCACAGTCTGTCCTAACGTAGCCTACATCAACCTTACCCCTGCTGGTCAATCCCAGTCTTCTGTGCCGCAGAAGGCCATATCCCAGTCTTCTGTGCCGCAGCCTGTCATATCCCAATTTTCTGTGCCGCAGCTTGCCATATCCCAGTTTTCTGTGCCGCAGCTTGCCATATCCCAGTCTTCTGTGCCGCAGCCAGCCATATCCCAGTCTTCTGTGCCGCAGCCTGTCATATCCCAGTTTTCTGTGCCGCAGCCTGCCATATCCCAGTCTCCTGTGCCGCAGCCGGCCATATCCCAGTCTTCAGCGCCGCAGCCTGCTATAACCCAGTCTTGTGCCGCAGCCTGCCAGAACCCCTTTTGTGCAGCAGTATGCAAACCCGTCTTCTGTGCAGTAGCCTACCACAATCCAACCTTGTGGTGCAGCCTGCCGCAACCCAGCCTCCTGTGCCGCGGCTTGCCATATGCAAGCCTTGCTCTCCGGCTCACCCTATAACTTCCACAGATTTTTGCCTCACCCCCACACAAACAACTATAACATCTAATTAAAAGTTAACTACAAATGACTCGGTAATGATACTTGGGGTGGGTGACCAGTAGTGACTTGGTAATGGTACTTACTAGTGGTGGGTGACCACCTGTGACTTGGTGGTGGTACCAGTGGTAGAAATCACCACTATTCACCTGATGGTTGTGGTGATGGTAGTGGTGGGTGACATACAGTGTCCTGGTATGTGGGGGGTAAGTACCATTCACTTACTGGTACAAGAACTTTGGTAGACTAATAGTACTAATTGGTGGTGGCTGTGGTGGGGGAGAGGAGGAGGGGGGGAGGGGGTTTAAGCAGTGCTCCCGGCTACCTGCTGATGGCCAGGTATGGCTGGCTTGCCAATCACCCATTAGCATAAGCCTCAGCAGAGATACTGCTATTACCACCGACCCGCCAGGCCTCAGTGTCTTAACTTTACCTCCATGTAGAAGAACCTAGTCGTGAGGCACATCCCACTGCACCCCTGCGACCGTGGAGGTGATTCTACGAGGAATTAAAGATCCTACAAGGAAACAGTAACAAAACTACAGATGTCGTTCTGGCAGGGTAACGCTGGCGAGAGTTGGCAACGCGGTGGAAGATGCCATCAACCGCCAGTCGGCGGCCGCTGTCACGCACCGCTCGCTCGTGTCCTTCATATATACTTTTTTACCATTATTCATCACATTTCATAACCCCACACCAGAAATGTATGTTCCATGCGGACCCCAGATCCAGTTATTTCCTCTTCGTTACGTGGTAAGTCGTGCAATAGGGCCCCCAGCAACATGGTGTGTCCTCAGATCTGGCTGCTCCCTCTCGGGAATATGATGAGTCTCGAGTCCTACTGCCAATACTCAGGCAGACTCATTTGACCCCAGGTCACAGAGAAAATGATGAAACCCAAGTCATACTGAACGTGCTCCAGAGACATTGCGAGACGCAGGTCGCACAACAGGTGCTCCAACGAGATAATGAGACCCAGGTCATACTGCAGGTACTCCGGCGACATACTAAGACCCAGGTTATACTGGAGGTTCTCCAGCTACTTACTAAGACCCAGGTCATACTGCACGTACTCATCGACATACTAAGATCCAGGTCATGCAACAGGTACGACAGAGACATACTGAGACCCAGGTCAAGTTCCAAGTTGTACAGCAAATTATAGTGCCCCGGTTTTAGTAAGACAGTGGGTCCCAGGTAATCCTGTCAGTGCTTCAAGAAGAATATGTCACTGCAACTATATTAGCTTCATCGTACGGTCCCAGGTCACACTACTGCTACATTAAGCAGCACAGTATGGTCCCAGATCACACTGCTGCGACTTTAAACAACGGAGTATGGTCCCAGGTCACAATGTTGCTACTTTAACATGATACGGTCCAAGTCACACTGTCGCTACTTAGTGCAAAAAAATGGTCCCAGGTCACGCTGTTGGTAATCTAAACAACAAAATATGGTCCTAGGTCACTCGGACGCGACTTTAAGTAAAACAGTATGGTCC
The DNA here is from genome assembly GCA_038088735.1 of Panulirus argus. Lineage (NCBI taxonomy): Eukaryota > Metazoa > Arthropoda > Malacostraca > Decapoda > Palinuridae > Panulirus > Panulirus argus. The sequence goes on along the minus strand of JAYMFT010385930.1, from coordinate 15,788 downwards.
CGCGTCACACTACTGCTACTTTATGCAAGTTTATGGTCAAAGGTAAAACTGCTGCTACCTACTGCAACACAATGACCACAGGGAACGGTGTCTCCTTAACTGCACTGCATTGTCCCATATCATACTGCTACCACTTGAAAGTGTGACTCCAAGTCATACTGCTAGCGGCCCAGTAAAAGTCTTAACCCACAGGTCAACTGCCACTACTTCAGAATGACACTTGACCTCCCCAGGTCCTACTGCCACTATTTCAGCAAGACAGCATGATAGCAGATCATGCTAACACCACTTCAGCAAGTCAGTGTGACCCTGTAGGTCAGTGTCAGTACTTTTGCATGTGTCACTGGCGCGGCAAAGCCGTGAGTGTACTAGCTGACCCCTAGCAGTGTGGTCTTATAAGATACCAGTTGGAAGCAAGACAATGCTACCCGCGCTGATGATGCGGCTCTACGATGCAGGAGAGTGAACCTTACGACGAGTGCAGTACGTTGCACCGAGAGGCCCGGGGCACACAAGGTTATTGTCCATTATTTATAATTACAGGTATTGTCAATAGATTAGTTTTATTGTATCTGCTTTTGGCGTCAACCAATCAGCTTCCATGGCAACAGGGTATCAACCAATGAATCTCAAGCGTTTTAGCTGTAGCAGCTCACAGCTAAACTTCAGCGTCACTTCGGAATAAAGAGGGAAAGGTCGTGATTTGAGTGCACAGTGCAACTCATGATCAACATTACTGATTTCCAAGTGGCCCCACCAATGCACTTACCAAGTCGATGCCCTGGGGATTTTCCTAGCTTTATTTTTCTGTTTCTCCTCCCAGCTGGAAACGTTCGAATTGAAAAACAGCTGTTTAGGAGACTCTCAAGAAATATAGCTGTATCAGCGAACGACCCGTGTACTGGTAATTTGTATAGGTGACTTTGAAACTCCATATGCAATAGCACAGGCTTATCTGCATTATAAGTGTCACAGTGGCTGGGGACGAGCCTGGCGACAGCCGGGTTTAACTGGCTGGGGAGGAGACTTTGACCTTGAGTCGGCCCAGCCAGCAAATGCCGCAAGTTCGAGGAATTTATCAAGTTTTTGTGTGTGTCTGTATCAGGACGCCTGCAGTGCTGTGCCGTTCATACAAGGCACACCTGAGCCGGCGGAAATGGCACAATTTCCAGCTTTTAGCATTCTCATGTGAGGGATGGGGCGATTAAAGACTTGTCAGTGTTTGAATAAACACCGACCAGCCACTCCACAGTCTAAGCATGTATGCTGGTGAGCTCTCGCTCACACGGACGAGTCTCACCAGTGCGCGCGCTTTTTACGTCGCTGCTATATGCTGGTCTTGTCTTTTCGTTATTTGAGCCCTTTAACGATACTCCTTGTAATTCTAACAAAATTCGGAATATCAAATCTAAAGACTACGATTTGAACAAAGTAACGGACCCACAATATACAGATATTATGTTTGTAGATACGGATCAATAAACGAATCAAAATGAAAATACACGAATTGCAGTAAAAGATATACTCTCCAACAGGGTAAACTCCGCGCACTGTCTCGTTCGGAGGGGTAAATCTAGACAGACAAACACATGTCTACATTTGCCCTTTGCGTTGAAATGACAACACTGTGTTTCCCCCGATCGCACAGGAATTAGGTACTGATGGTGGAGCGTGTGTGGGACCCCAAGAGAGGCCAACTCATGACACAAGGCCTCGCGATATTCCATAAAGCGATTCTCATGGTGGTTTGATATGAAGACTGAGGCGGTGGGATCCCGGGCTGCTCCAGTGCCTGCCTGAGTATGGCGGCTGGTTGCTACAAGATAGGCGCACCATCCATGCACAACCACGCTCACAGCACCACCCCAGCCTCTAGTACCTGAGTCTGAACCATCACACTGGCGTCACGAGCAGCTACACCACCGGGCGTCCACAGGCTACACTTACAACATGTTTGCTCCATCTTCATCTGATACAAAATGCATGTTCCATCTATATATATACTGCGCCTTCACAACAATGTCTGTAGCATCCTACACCTGCATAACTACGTCTATAGCACCTTACACCTGTACCGGCAGGTTTGTGGCACCTACACCTGCACCACCAGGTCTTAGTACCTACAACTGTACCAACACGTCTTTAGTACCTACACCTGCACCACCAGGTCTGTAGTATCTATACCTGCACCACAAGGTCTGTAGTACCTACACCAGCACCACTAGGTCTGTAGTACCTAAATCTGTACCACCGCGTCTGTAGTACCAACACCTGCACCACCAGGTTTGTAAGACCTAAACCTGCACCACCAGGTCTATAGTAACTACACCTACACCACCTGGTCTGAAGTACTTACACTAGGACTACCAGGTCTGTAGTACCTACATCTGCGCCACCAGGTCTGTAGTACCTACATCGGCACCACTAAGTCTGTAATACCTACACCTGCACCATTTGGACTGTAGTACCTACACCTGCACACCAGGTCTGCAGTAACTACACCTGCACTGTTGTACCTACACCATATGGTCTGTAGTTCCTACACCTACACCAACAGGTTTGTAGTTCCTACACCTACACCACCATATTTGTAAGACCTACCCCTGCATCACCAGATCTGTATTACCTATACCTGCACCACCAAGTTTGTAATACCTACATCTGCACCACAAGGTCTGCAGTACCTACACCTGCACCAAAAGGTCTGTCGTACCTACATCTGCATCACCACGTTTGTAGTACCTACACGTGCACCAAAACGTCTGTAGTACTTACACCTGCACCAACTGTCTGAAGTAACTACACCTGAACCACCAGGTTTGTAAGACTTACACCTGCACCACTGGGTCTGTAGTAACTACACCTGCATCATCTGGTATGTAGTAACTACACCTACAGCACCTAGTCTGTAGTACCTACACCTACACCAGCAGGTCTGTAGTACCTACACCTGCACCACCTGAACTGTGGTAACTACACCTGCACCACCAGGTTTATAGTACCTACATCTCCTCCAGCAGACCTGTAGTACATACACTTGCACCACCAGGTTTATAGTGCTTACGACTGCACCACCAGATCTGTAGTACCTACACCTGCACCACCAGGTTTGTAGTACCTACACCTGCACCACCCGGTCTGTAGTACCTAAACCTGCACCACAAGGTCTATAGTACCTACACCACCAGGTTTTCAGTACCTACGACGGCACCACCAGGTTTACAGTACTTACGACTGCACCACCAAGTCTGTAGTATCTACATCTGCATCACCAGGTCTGTATTACCTACACCTGCACCACCAGGTTTGTAATACCTACACCTCCACCACAAGGTCTGTAGTACCTACACCTGCACTTAAAGGTCTGTCGTACCTACATCTGCATCACCACGTCTGTAGTACCTACACTTGCACCACTACGTCTGTAGTACCTACACCTGCACCACCTAGACTGTAGTACCTACATAATCTGGTCTGTAGTACCTACACCTGCACTACCAGGTTTGTAATACCTACACCTGCACCACCAGGTATATAGAACCTTCACCTGCACCACCTGGTCTGTAGCACCTACACGTGCACCACCAAGTCTGTAGTCATTACACCTGCACCACCAGGTCTGTAGTAATTGGACCTGCACCACCAGGTCTGTAGTACCCACACCACCACCACCGGGTCAGTAGTGCCTACACCTGCACCACCAGGTCTGTAATACCTACACCTGCACCACCAGGTCGGTATTACCTACACCAGGATCACCAGGTCTGTAGTACCTACACCTGCACCACCACGTCTGTAGTACCTACACCTGCACTACCAGGTCTGTAGTACCTACACCTGCACTACCAGGTTTGTAGTACCTACACCTGCACTACCGGGTTTGTAATACCTTCACCTGCACCAACAGGTATGTAGAACCTACACCTGCACCACAAGGTCCGTAGTACCTACACCTGCACCACCAGATCGCTAATACCTACACCTGCACCACAAGATCTATAGTGCCTACACCTGCCCCACAAGATCTGTAGTACCTATACATGCACCGCCAGGTCTATAGTACCTACACCTGCACAAGGTCTATAGTACCGACATCTGCACCAACAGGTCTGTAGTACCTACACCTGCACTAAGAGGACTGTAGTACCTACACCTTCACTACAAGGTCTGAAGTACCTACACCTGCACCACCACGTCTGTACTACCTACACCTAAACTATCACGTCTGTAGTACCTACGTCTGCACCACAAGGTCTGTAGTACCTACGTCTGCACCACAAGGTCTGTAGTACCTACGTCTGCACTACAAGGTCTGTAGTACCTACACTTACACTAACAGGTCTGTAGTACCTACACCTGCACCACCTGGTCTGTAGTACCTTCACCTGCAAAAAACAGGTCTGTAGTACTTACAACTGCACCGCAAGGTCTGTAGTAACTACAACTGCAGCGCCAGGTCTGCAGTACCTACACCTGCACCAGCAGGTCGGTAGTACCTGCATCTGCACCACCAAGTCTGTGGTACCTACACCTGCACCAGCAGGTCTGTAATATCTACACTTGCACCAGCAGGTCTGTAGTACCTACACCTGCACCACCAGGTCTATAGTACCTACACCTGCACCACCAGGTTTATAGTACTTACAACTACACCAATGCTTCTGTGGCACCTACACCTGCACCACCAGGATTGTAAGACCTACACCTGCACCACCAGGTCTGTAGTACCTACGAGTGCACCACCAGGTCTGTGGTACCTACGCCTGCACCACAAGGTCTGTGGTACCTAAACCTTCACCACCAGGTCGGTAGTACCTACACCTGCACCACTACGTCTGTAGTAGCAACACTTGCACCACCAAATCCATAGTACCTACAACTGCACCACCAGGTCTGTAGTACCTACACCGGCACCACCAGGTCTGTAGAACCTGTACCTTCACCACCAGGCCCGTAGTACCTACTCCTGCACCAGCAGGTCTGTACTATGTACACCTGCACAGCTACAGTACCTACAACTGTAACACCCATATCTATAGCACTACACCTGCAGCATCTGTATGTATGTTCACCCCAGCATCAATAGCCTCCACCAACCCCATCACTACCACCATATCTTGTACATTGTTGGGATGAAAAGTGTGGCAACAAGTGTTCCATGACAGGTGTGGTGGTGCAGGTGTTGGTGTGAGAGGTGTGGTGGTACAAGTGTTGGTATGACAGGTGTGGTGGTTCAGGTGTTGGTATAACAGGTGTGGTGGTGCAAGGTGTTGGTATAACAGGTGTGGTGGTTCAGGTGTTGGTATGACAGGTGTGGTGGTGCAAGGTGTTGGTATAACAGGTGTAGTGGTGCAGGCATGGTGGTAAAGTATTGGTATGTTAGGTGTGGTTGTGGAATGGCAGGTGTGGTGATACCGGTGATAGTATGACAGGTGTCTAGTACCTGGTGCGCTGGTGGTGTTGATATGACAGATGTGGTGGTGCAGGTGTTGGTATGACATGTGCAGTGGTGCAATTGCCAGTATGACGGCTGTGGTAGTGCAGGCGCTGGTATGACATGTGTGGTGATGCAAGCATGACAGAAGTGGTGAAGGTATGACAGATGTGGTTATGTAGGAGTCGGTTATGGTTGTACAGCTGCTGGTAAGATGAACGTGGTGGTGCAGGTGTTGGTATGACAAAGTGGTGATGCAGGTGTTGGTATGACAGGTTGACTGCTAAACCCAAGAGCACGGGAAGTGTGGTGGTACAGATGGCGACGTGATAACTGCATCTACGCAAATGTGAGAAGTCAGATACAACAGACTTAACATACCACGGTTCCTTCAGAAAGGCCCGTCATACCACAGCGTGACTACACGCAAAAATAGGCATTCCAATCCCGTCCACGTGCTAGCAGACATCCTATATATATTATTACAAAGAGAATCTGAACCAGATGTACCGATTCAGTTGACTGGCCCGTGTGTTACCGCAGCTCTACAGCCAACGGCCCTCACTCGGGTGACTGCCGTTCCACCGAGACGCTTCTGCTCATCCTGCTCTAATCAACCCCTTAAGCACGACGACAGACCCTTAAGCACCAGGGTTCGACACCCGAGCACGACGGCACGGCTCTCGGTCGTTCCACCACCACCCCCACCACCACTGTCGTCCTTCATTACCGGTACTGAGCTCACGATGGACTGCATTCACTGCTTTCGTTGAGAGAGATTCTCTTGATGTAATCTAATGTATCTGGGTTAAGGATTACAGACGTACCGGCTTCACAGATAATGTGGAGGAACTATCAAACTCCGAGTTATGTGAGGGGAAATAAAGGACTTTTGCAAAACAATGGAACTGCGCTCGCACAACAAAGCTGTGTGACGGGACTGCTAACAATGCACCGAAAACAGAAACTCTGCAACTGGACCATAAACCATGTCATGGATATATAGACGACGTGACGGGAGCATAAACTACGTGATGGAGATACAAACGATGCGATGGGAGTATAAAGTACGTGATGGGATTGCAAACAATGTGACTGGAATTTAATCAAGTGACCCGATGAAAAACAACGTAAAAGCTGTATAAACTAAATGACGAGTTTAATATCAATAATAATAGCAATGGAAATGATGATGATGATAATAATAATAATAATAATAATAATAATAATAATAACAGTAATAATAATAATGCCATTACTTCAGCTACTACTGCTGCTGCTACTACAACTGATGATAATAATAAATAACAGTTTACCGAATTAACTGCAACCAAGGTTGAAAATAGACTGAATACAAAATTCACACGAGAGAGAGAGAGAGAGAGAGAGAGAGAGAGAGAGAGGTTGAAGAATCTTCATACAAATTTACCATGCAATGCTTCGACTGTTTGCTGGTGTTCATAATGGTCGGGATGAAGTCGCTGTTGAAAGAGTCTGTACGAGGTGGGATGGCCAGCTTTAGTGCTGAACTGCAACTTGGGAACGAGGATATTTCAAGTGGCAGGAGGTAACGGTTGTGAGACTGGGGCAAGTAACTTCTTCCCGAACTGTGACATGAGCTCCAAGTGGTGGATGGAGTGTATCTGAAGCACTAATGGGCTTAGCTACTCTTGATAAGTGGTGTACGAGGAACCGCGAATGGTATCTCATGCCCTTTGCTGCATTTTTTCTAGCAGCCCTTGTTGTGTGGCGGATAGTTGGGAGGACCAGGTATGGGAGGCATAAGTGAGTTTGGGAAGACTGTGAATTGAGGCAATGTGCAGGGAGTCCAATCGTTTTAAGCTGAAGAAGAATGTTGAGACGATTTCTCGGGGGTTTGATGATGGCGCTGATGTGTTCCTTCCAGTTTAATCTATCATCCAGACTGACACCATAAAGCTTGGCGGACTGTACAGCCTGGAAAGGGCTGGGTCCAAGTAAGACAGTAAGGTGCTGGTCGAGGGAGGAAGCCAGGCTGATGGGCATGGCTACGGCCTTCGTTTGGCTGAAGATGACGTGGTTGGTGATGGCATAAACAACATGATGACATTACAGACGATGTGACACGGCTGCAATCTATGTGAAGGGATCACAGACGATGAGACTGTAGTACATACTACGTGACGGCATTACACTGTGACGTGAGTATCAAGTACACGACGAGAGTCTACACTATAAGACGGCAATGTACAAACAATGTTACGCGAATATGTGACGGGAGTGTAAGTTTATACAGTTGCCTACCAAGACAAGGAGAATCAATGTACACCTTCCGAAAGGGTTGTTAATTGGTGACTACTGAGTCGTGATGATTGCCACGTCCTGGCGAATGGTCAAATCCCCACCGTTGACCACCATGAGATGCATGGAGAAACAAAATTTAAGAGGGTCGTCCAACACCTCGTTACCAGCGGTCGGTTGGCTGTCGCAACTTGTACGACCCGTCTCGATCCTGCGAGTGAAGACAGATCATGCTGATAATGGCCGAGAGAGGCCCGCACGGTGAATGCTGGGTTACATGAGTAATGTAAGGGCTGACAACGAGGCCCATGACTCACTAGCCACAACTGCCCACACGACCATGAACGGAAATGTTGCGCAGGCTACAACCAACTCAAGTGCCAGACACGCCGTCAAGCACTTTGCACCCTATTCAAGTTGATGAAATAAGAAGCGTTTCAAAAAGGCTCAGATACCAAAACATTTAATACTAAGGCAGATGTTACACTTGTGCCGCTTATGTCAGCGATGGTGTGTGTGTGTGTGTGTGTGTGTATGCCTTTTTTGTACTGTAAGAGGAGGAAATTCTACACTCGCTGGGCCCCATCTTATTTTCTTTATTATCATAAAACATTTCAAACTTTTGTATGCCGTCAACATGTACAATTTCGTCACTCAGTTTATTCCATTCATCCACTGCTCCAATACTATAAAAGTACTTCTTCACATCTTTGCTGACAAGTTTCTTGTTTGAACTCAGCTAATGGACTCTAGTTGCTCTATCAATGGATCTTACGAAGAACTGTTCACTGGCAACATATTAGAGTCTGGTGAAGCCCAAGCATGTGAACCCTGAGCTTGCCACAGAACGTAACATCATCTTCAGCGCCCTTCAAGGCCCCGTCAAGTGGCTCCTACAACACCATAATAATTCTAATTACCTTCTAATGCAGACTGGTAACCATACGAAGCCATTTTGTAAGCCTCAACAGTGGATAATAATGTATTGCACGACTGTAGATCAGCGAACTGAGACATAAGACGACAGAAACGTACCTATAGGGGGGTCTTGCCGTCTTGGGTAAGGATGGCATAGTCTCCCTCTTTCTTAAGAGAGTTTAACAAACGTATCCAACTTAACAATCATCTAACGTTCATGGAAACACATGCTGCGTGTTTGTGATGATGTACAAACTGCATAGAAATCTTAACAAACTACAGTCATGTCTTGCAAAACACTGATGTAGGTATCAACAGATGTAAATGATTCCTTGAGGAACCATAGACTTGTTGAGTAATTGTACTGTCAGCGATGGCGTGGTAGCGCCAAGGAACAAACCACACGGGCTCGTCCGCATCACGCACCTCTCCACACATGCATTCTGCCGCTGGAACAAAGTCTCTCCACTTTAATTTTCGTGGAAGCGAGGATCGGTGGCCACGATGACCACTCCTTAACCAGGGAGCCAAGGTCGGGCTGGACACCACACGTCCACGCCCAAGATCCTCACTGTGATAAATCAGGTTTCCTCGGCCATATAATTCCCACTACTTCCGCTTATAAGCCAGGCCCACCGCATGATGGCACCGTGAGCCTTAGAGCGGGAGGGCGGACGAACGGAGCTCGCGTATACACTCCTCTTGCCTCGACTAGATTAATGATGGAGATTTAGGAGAGTGAACGTTGTTTGTTTGTTTTATTGGTGGGCGGTCTGGAGTGCCTGGGATTTTATACTGAAATATGGAAGTGTCCAAGTTGGAGATCACTATCGGCCTGCTACATGGGCTACCACAGCCACCTCCCTTAACGTCACACCTCTCACCTACACTCACCACTCCCCACCACCGCTTCCTTCCCCGGGCCCCCGTCACTCCCTCCCCGACCCTTTGGGTCCCATACCAGACCCCAGTAACCACGCTACTCCCCTCCCCGACACTGTGGCTCCCCTCCCCGACCCCCGTCACCGCGCCTCTCCCCTCCCCGACCCCCGTCACTGCGTCACTCCCTCCTTTAACACAGTGGCTCCCATACCCCCTACCACTGTAAACATAATGGATTCCGTATCCCGCCCCGACGCCCCTAGCACGGGTCGATCCTGACTTTGTGATCAGGAGGAACCCTGGAGGAGAGAGGTAAGGATGTGTAGAGAGGGTACGAGGAGTGGCGCCAGGCTGGAGGCATACTTGCCACACCTTCCGTCATCATTTTCCATATTCTAGTTGTAAAACGCCACCAAGAAAGATCGCCGTGATACAGCTGAGCAAGAATAGTGAGGCTAATAACACCGATAAAAGTAGCGCTAGTCCTTGTGGTAACAGCTGAATTTTGAAGAGAGGTAAAGGCTATGACAGGAGGCAATGACAATACCTGTGGCAGCTGAAGCATTATCAACAACCGCGAATACAAGAAAAGTAGTAACAGGTACGTCAGGAGCAGCAGCTGAGCAATACGATCAGAACCAACGTGTATAAGAATTACCTATAGTTACTATAACAGAACCAGTAGTGGCATCAAATACCAACCCTAGTGGTGCCAGCGTAATCAGTACCTGGAGATGCACCAGTATCACCAGTCGTAGCAGCAGCGTTACCAGTATCATCAGTATCAGTAGCAGTGGGACCAGTATTAACAGTGGCAGCATTAGTGGGACCAGTATCATCGGTACTAATACCATCAGTATCAGCTGCAGTGGTACCAGTGTCATCAGTGGCAGGAGCAGTGGTATCAGTGTCTTCAGCAGCGGTACTAAAATCAACAGTATCACCAGCAGAGGTACCAGTAATAGCAAAAGGGAGACTTGTCGCATCACTGACACGCATCTGTACCAGTATCACCAGAAGAGATACCAGTGTTACCAGTATCTGCAAGAAGTAACAGCAGTGGTACTAGGATTTCTAGCTATAACAGCAAGAACAGCAGCGTTGATAGGTGGAGTGACAGAAGTAGCAACCGTAACAAAACAGCAACAGCTGCATGAAAAGTGACAGTAGCAACAGCGGAAGAAGTGACTGTAGCAGCGGCCGTAACAATATAGCAGCAGCAGCAACAGTGACGGTAGTAGGAGCCGTAACAATGCTGGCAGTAGTGGCAACACCGACAATCTCAGTCGAAGATCAGCAGCAGTGATAAGTGGCGAGAGAGGTACCCGTCCGGCCGGGGTAGTGTGAAGGCAATACTAAGAGAAAAGGATCAGTAACAATAACATTAGCGGTTGAAGTAGTTCTATGACACATAAGAACGCGGCGGCAACAGAGGCGGTAAGGTAATAGCAGAAATCGCTACTGCTGAAGCAGCGGCAACAGCAGGGAAGTGACGTCCGCAGCGTGATCTAGTGCCACAGTTGCTACAGCATTGACAGCAACCACAAAAAATAACAGCAGTACCAGGCACAGCACCAGCACCAACCAGAGGCCTTAGCGACCACGCCAGCAGCAGCAACGACAACAGGGCCATACTACAACTTCAGCAGCAGATGCTGAAGTAATGACAGCATCATTAACAGCAATTGCCGCAGCAAAACTCCATCAGTAGTAGCGATAGTAGTAGTATCAACAGTAGCAGATGCTGCGTCAGCCACAGTAACAGTATCAGCAGCAGTGTCAAGAGAATACACCGTGAATAACAGTAGCACAATCTGTAGTGAAGTAACAGCAGGACCAGTAGTAGAAGCTGCCCAGGTAACGAGAGCAGCTGCATATCTTACAAGTAACACCATGAATGGTACCGACATCAAAAGTATCATCAATAACACCAGCAGTAGCGAAGGAACAAGAAACAAACAACGAAAGAGACAAGTGCAGAAAAATCCAGCAATGCGGCTCTAGTATCTGAAGTGGCGGCGAGTGGAACAGCTGCAGCAAAAACAGCGGCAGCCACAGCAAGAGCCGAAGTTACCCGCAAAGGCAGCGGCGGAGGAGATGGGAGAGACGCATTGAATGGTGCGTTGTGAGGGCTGGGCTGAGGGAGCGAGTGGACGACGTGCGAGGGGTGGAGGAGGATGGGGTAGCGAGGGCGGGTGAGGGAGGTGGGGGCGGGCGGAGGGGATGGAGAAAGCGTGGCTTTAGGAAACCTCGCGGGGGTCGGCCGCGGGACGGGAAATAATAGCCAGAGAGTAGGGGGGAGGCGAGCGTCGGACGGTCACCCTACTCCGTCGGGGGAGGGGTGAAGACTGAGTCAGAGGTGGGCAAGAGAGCCCACCACCCGCAGACGGTGGTGGTGGGCGACAGAGGGCTGATGTAGTGGGCCAGAGGTGAAGCGTGCGGCTGGAGGACGAGGCCCGGGTGATGTCGGGGCGGCGGCGGCGGATGTGAGTCGTTGGGGTGAGCAGTAGCAGCGGCCCGGGGTGGGGTTCGGGGAGGTAGGGGGAGAGACGCCAGGCTGGGGCACGGGCCGCCCTCCCGTGATTGGTTCCCGCGCCGGTGACGGACACCACGTTTTTGCGCCGCTATTGGTGACCCCACTACCCTCCCCACCAGGAGGCTCACTATCCTCGCCTGCGGCTTCTGTGGCCCGGGAGCCACCAGCGCCGGTGTGCTGAAGGGAGGCGGCACCAGCGTTTCTATAGGACGGGGGGAGCCATTGGCACAAGTTAGGAGGGGTTGTTGACACAGATATGGGGAACCATGTACCACAGATACTGGCGGTGCCTGCACCATTACTGTAAGGTACAGCCTGCGGCACTGTTGCAATACATGCGGCAGACGTGGGAGGTAAAGGCTGCTGTACGTGTGGTAGCGTTTGTAGCAGACGTGGGAGGTAGAGCCTGCGGCACGCGTAGGAGTGTTTGCGGCAGACGTGGAAGGCAGAACCCGAGGCACGTGCAGTAGTGTTTGCGGCGGACGTGGGAGGGGAGCCTGCGGCATGTGAGAGCCTGTGGTACCATTGATAGAGCCTGCGTCTCCAGTATGAGGCACACCCTGCGGCGCTAGTGACAAAGCCTGCGGAACTAGCGAGGACAAGCGTGCGTCACCAGAGTGTGGCAGAGTCTGCCGCACCTGTGTAGGATAGAACCTGCGGCACCAATGTGTACAGCCTACAGCACGAGTGGGGTGAATCCTGCGGGAGGCCACGGTTCCAGTGTGGAAAGAAGCCTGCGGTACTAGCCTAGGGTGGAACCTGCGGCACTGGTTTGAGGTGGGTCTTGCGGCATGAGTGTGGTGGAACCTGCGTCCGACAACAGGGTGGGGTGAAACCCTCTGCATCTGGGTGTGGTGGAGCCTGCGATACCAGCGTGGGAAGGAGCCCGCAGTACCGGTGTGGGTTGGAGCCTTTGGTACTAGTGGAGTAGAGCCTGCGACAGAAGTATGAGGCGTAGCTTGCGGTAATTGTGTGGTGGAGGTTGCGGCACGAGTGTTAAATGAAGCTTGCGACACCAGGTGGGGTGGAGCCTGGAGTGACTGAACCATATGAAGCACAGGCGGGAGTGTGACGGAGTTGCCTCAACATTCACAGAGCCAGACAATGGTGAATTACCCGACACTCACACTGCAGGATAGTAACAGTTACCCAACACTCACACTGCAAGATTGTGGTGGAGTTACCCAACACTCACGCTCAGGATAGTGGCGGAGTTACCTAACACACTGCAGGATAGTGGTGGAGTTACCCAACACTCTCACTGCAGGATAGTGTCGGAGTTACCCAACACTCACACTGCAGGACAGTGGCGGAATTACCTAACACACACTGCAGGATAGTGGTGGAGTTACCTAACACTCACACTGCAGGATAACAATAAAGTTACCCAACACACACAGCAGGATAGAGGTGGAATTACTTAACACTCACACTGCAGGATTGTAACAGAGTTACCCAACACTCACATTTCGGATTGTTGCGGAGTTACCTAACACTCACACTGCAGGATAATGGCGGTGTTACACAACACTCACACTGCATGATAGTGGCGGAGTTACCCAACACTCACATTGCAGGATAGTAGCAGAGTTGACAACGCTCACACTGCAGGATAGTGGCGGAGTTACCCAACACTCACACTGCAGGATAGTGATGGAGTTACCCAACATTCACACCGCAGGATAGTGACGGAGTTACCCAACACTCACACTGCAGGATAGCGGTGGAGTTACCCAACTTTCACACCGCAGGATAGTGATGGAGTTACCCATCACTCACACTGCAGGATAGTGGCGGAGTTACCCAACACTCACACTGCAGGACAGTGCTGGAGTTACCCAACATTCACACCATAGGATAGTGACGGAGTTACCCAACACTCACACTGCAGGATAGTGGCGGAGTTACCCAACACTAACACTGCAGGACAGTGGAGGAGTTACCTAACACTTGTTGCAGGATAGTGGCGGAGTTACCAAACACTCACACTAGAGGATAGTGGAGGATTTACCCAACAGTCATACTGCAGGATAGTAGCAGAGTTGACAACACTCACACTGCAGGATATTGGCGGAGTTACTCAACACTCACACTGCAGGACAGTGGAAGAGTTACCTAACACTTGTTGCAGGATAGTGGCGGAGTTACCAAACACTCACAGTGCAGGATAGTGGCGGAGTTACCCAACACTCATACTGCAGGATAGAGGCAGATTTACCTAACACTCACAGTGCAGGATAGTGGCGGAGTTACCCAGCACTCACACTGCAGGATAGTGGTGGAGTTACCAAACACACACTACAGGATAGTGGCGGAGTTACCTAACACTCACACTGCAGGATAGTAGCAGAGTTGACAACACCTACACTGCAGGATAGTGGCGGAGTTACCTAACACTCAATGCAGGATAGTGGTGGAGTTACCCAACACACACTGCAGGATAGTGGCGGAGTTACCTAACACTCACACTGCAGGATAGTAAGTTATCCAATACTCACACTGCAGGATAGTGGCGGAGTTACCCAACACTTACACTGCAGGATAGTGAAAGAGTTACCCAACACTCATACTGCAGGAGAGTGGCGGAGTTACTCAACACTTACACGCGGGAGAGTGGCGAAGTAAGCCCAAGACTCACCATACGGGATGCCCACCAAATATGGAGTAAAGGCAACGCATCATGAATAAGTAACGAGAGTTTAGAATGTGCGTGCCAGTAGGCAGGCACACGTGCAGAAACAAGACGAGATAATCAAACCTAATCTTCCTGGCACCTGGATTCAAGTGCCAACACTCACACCTGCATACACATACCGATAAATAAGCACACCAACAGTATACGAATATCTCAAACAGAAGTAGCAGCCCACAAGGGAGACAGGAGCCACTTGCCACACACACGCTAGCAAAAGGCCATAGCACCATCCATGTAACAAGGAACTCAAGTGTGGGCTACATACATCCACCTGGCCTTCCTTCACCTGTGTAACTGTGTGTGTGTGTAAATACCAGATCGGGGAAGGAGTTCTATACCTGTAGGACCTCTTCTAATAAACTTACTCTATTATATGACTTTCCACTGTTGTAACCTTTTAGCATTCAAAATTTCATATTCCATTTATCCACTACTCATATACTACAGAGGTATTCCTTTACATCTTCTAACAAGATTTTTTTTCTTTGCTCAGTTTCTCATCATGGCCCCTGGATACTCTATTTTTTCATCTTTGAAGAACTGTTCACCATCTTCAAACTGCTTTAGAAACCTGAAGGTTGTGATCAAGTCACTCCTTAATCCTCTCTCTTTCATGGTGGCAAGTTTATAGCCTCTACTCTTTCCCTGTGACTCAATTCTCTTAAATTCCGCTGTTTTACTCTGGATTTTCTTTACTGGTTCTTTGTCCTTTTTTTTTTTTTTGAATGTGGTAACCAAAGTTGAGACGCATATTCGAGTTTTGGTTTAATATACGATATCAACAGTTTGCCAGATATTTCCTATTCCATGTACTTAACAGCAATTCTATTATTTGCCAACAGTCAGTTTGTCTCTGCAATTTCCTAAAGGTGGAGCTCTGGCGACAGGTTAGGTACAATGTCCAGCGGAAGGCAGCAAGATGGTATCTAGAAGAGAGATAGAGAGAAGAAGAAGAAGAAGAAGAAGAAGAAGAAGAAGAAGAAGAAGAAAAAGAAGAAGAAGGAGGAGGAGTCAAAATAACGAGGAGAATTTGGTGGCTGTAA
>JAYMFT010385919.1:0-20122 GCA_038088735.1 Panulirus argus | reverse complement strand
GTGTGTGTGTGTGTGTGTGTGTGTGTGTGTGTGGTGTGTGTGTGTGTGTGTGTGTGTGTGTGTGTGTGTGTGTGTGTCATAGTTACTGGGAAAGACACGAGGAGGTAGAGAGTTCCAACGTTTCGACAAGTAGGGAAAGAAGCAGGTATCAAATGGCCCACCCTTGAGTTGCTGATGGCCACACAGTAATCATGTGACGCAGCAGCTTGCTGAGTACTGCACGGTCTACATAGAGGTGTGGGCACCCAAGAAGCCAGCTCTCGGGAGCAAAAACTAAAGTAACAACATTCATCACATAATCGAAGAGTTCTTTGAATTCAAGTTTTTCAGTTATGAAGACTCCTGGGTCTCTTACATTTGCTTTTTGCTCTCTTTACCTGTTGATCCTTTGCTGGGCATCGTCGTAATATTTTTAATTGTTTCACAGCTTAATCATTCAATTTCATTTTCTTCAATTTCCAATAAGTACACCTCTTTCTTTTATCTTCTGACCCTAAGTTCTCTTCTGCCTACTCACAAGTCATATCTAGGGGTCTTTTCATTCTCTTTTTGCTGTCTGATCCTGTCTCTTTACTGACTCCTGTGTTGTCTGCAAAACATCTGACTATACTTTTATTTATTTCATTGGCAACAACTGATATTACTATTATTAAAAGTACAGAAGCTTGTACACTTCCCTGTGGTAAACCTGACAGAATATTTTCATCTGACAGGACTCCATTTGCTACAAAGTAATGAATTAAAAAGACACAAGACATTCTCAGAGAACATCAAACATGGCAGGTCTACTACTTACGCCATAATTAACCAGGAGATGGACAAATATCACTAAAAAATCATCAAGAACACAATCAACACAAGAGTAATTCAAACCATAAAACTGTTTTTCCTTAACATCAAAAATGTGTAAACCAACTCATGGAACTGAAAAAGTTATTCATGCATAAATGTAACCTTAACCAATGCAAAGCTCACATCTTACCTTCTGACAACTTTTGCAAGACTGAGCTACACTGATTTAGGAGTGAGGAGGTTGGCCAGCATGATATCAAAGCTGGTTGCACAAGTGCACAAGGCAGTTATGCCTTTGTCAATCATTACAGCACTGTTTTTAAGCAGAGCTTTCAGACCACTCTAAGAATACATCATAGTTATGTTATATGCATGCATTAAGTGTGGTTGTGGCATTTCAAGATGTGTGTCTTTCTTAAATAGCTGAGATAAATCTAATGACTGTAAAAGAATAACATCATGCAGTAAAAAAGTGAGAGATGATGAAAAATATGGGGTTGTATATTTGAACAAAATATTTTTTGTAAAAGTTTCAAAAGGCTATTCCCCACTACCTTTGAGAACTGCACCTATAAATCTAAGGGAAAAAATGAACATGAAAGTGCTTTCAAAACCAGGTAAACAGAAGAAAACAGTAAAATATTCTGAGGATTTGCTAACTGTGTGATAATATGGTATGAAAAAATTTCAGCTATTTGTACAGACGGTGGTACAATAACAATACTTGTGGTGCTATGCTTTGCCGTAAAGGCATCAATTGTAAAGCCAAGAGCTTCCCTATGTTGGGATGAATAATCATATCCTAGTAACCAGCTTTCAAATTCAGACTTATAATCTATACATCTCTTAGCTGAATGTGGAGGACACATCCAGTCTGGTCATTCTGAACTTTCATTGTTAGTGTTCTTTTTCTAATAAAATCCTTGAACTTGAAACATTTCAAAACAAAAAAAGGTAAAACATTAAAAAAAAAAAAAAAAAAAAAAAAAATACTGGTTAGGCTTATCATCAAAACAAAGGTTAAGACTGCTGCCATTATGTGGTAACTGTCAGTATTGTCTCCAAGTACACTAGTTCTCAAAATAAACAAAGTAGTAATACAGCAGTTCCCAACTTTGGCAGTGCAGCCCATCAGAGGGCATTTTTTAAATTGAAGGGAATATCAGGGGGCCACTTAGGAAAATCTTAGTGTGCTTGATTTATAAAGGTATAAAAACAGTAAAGGAGCATTAAATGTTTCCAAAACACATGCAGCAATTTTACATTCACTGTCCCCAATGCAATATCAGGCTTCCAGCTCTGTCATCATAGGAGTTTCTGTAACTGATGCACAATCTTTTGCATTCGTAAAAAATTATTTTGATTTTCCATGTGTTTTTGCAACTGTTGCATAACCCTAATAATAACATTGACGTACAAGAGTTTTTGTTCAAGTACAATCATAACGGATTTCCACGTGTTATAGAAATTTTGCAGAACCATATAAAAGTATGTAAATAACAATAGCACACAACCTTTTTTGTTCAAGTAAAATCATTTGATTCTGTTTTCCCAATCTTTAAGTGGTGATGGCAGAATTACATAATGCTTTTCAGAACAAGGCATTCTTGGAGTAAAATTAATCTGAATTTCTAAGATGGGGAGCAGCAGCAATCACTATTTCTTGAAATATGGCACTGGTATGATAAAGGTTGGGATCCACTGTACTAATTATTTGTTTATGGAAAACTCATGGAAAAATGAGAGCAATAACTATCTGACACCCCTAAAGGCCTGTGGCGAAAGTGAAGACATCACAAGTTTTTCTCAAACAATGTTAACTGGGTACAAACAGTGAGCGAGAGGAAATAAATGAGGAAAGATAATGGCTTAGCACCACCACACTTCCATGATGTGAAATCACAAGCCTAGACAGGCTGCTGTGGGGTCGATGAATAAACCAAACAGGTATCTATCAGTCTAAAGTGTTTTATAATAGTCGCAGAGGGTAAACCCTAATGGATACCACTCATATTTTTGGGTAAAACTTTTTTCTTTTTTCACCTTTCATGAACGAATTACTCAGATTCTCATACATCCAAATCAACAAGGGAGAAACCCTAACAAATACATCAACAAAAATCAGAAATATTCTAACTAAGATGATTTGGATCCTACTGCAATGAAACAGTTACCTATCAATGTAGTCTAACCTAAATGCACTCCTGAATATGAATCCAGTTACTGTTACAGTTATCTATCTCTGTGTGAATAATTTTCAAACTCATTCTAAGAGGCATCACATATAAACAAGATTATGTAAAACATATGTCAAAACACAAATACATACACACACACACACACACACACACACATCTTCCAGATACATATGTTCACACAAATATGTATCAATCACCAGCTTGACAGATTATACAAGAGCCATGGCAATGTAAATGGTTTGAAGATTAAATTGAGAATAAAGCTAATGATGAATTATATGTACACTTTGTCTATGCAAACAACATATGATAAAGGAATTAACCAAGATTTTCCAAGAAAAGATTAAGACTACTAACACTAGCCATCATGAAAAGCATTTAAGTTCTGAAATGCATAATAAACTGTCATGCCTTTCCAAGTCAGTCACCAAAGTGTGAACATAGCAGGTATGGTAAAATCATTATCAAAAGAACTATGTTATATACTGTAAAGGTAAGCCTAAAGTGTGGATGAAACTGTACAAAGGATTTGTTCATTGATGAAATGTAAATGTATCAGCTGACTCCTACGAGGTGCCTATATCTAACATTCTTATACAATAAAAGATGTCCCCTTTATCCCTCTCTAGACCCAAACGAAGTTTTCTTTATCTGTCGGAGGTCTTCTTATGACAACATGGAAACAATTTCAAACTCTTACATGTTATGGGTCAATTTCATCTGAAACATATACCTTGTCTTGTTAGATACACTACATAATAAAAGCTTCAATGGTTCAATGTGCATACATAAACATATCATTAAAAAAGTTTTGAAATACAAAAATTTTTTTCTCTCCAGGGTAGAGTCCTACATGCCTTGAGAGAATCTCTAAGATTCCTAAGGATAAGAAGCCTAATTCTGATGAGGTAAATGCCTCTCATCACTCACTAACCACTCACTTGGTGCTAGAAGCCAACTAACTCAGCCCTGGCCCACTGTTGAATCAGCAACCTCTACTTAGTAAAGATGTCACATACCCACTGGTACCAACCATCCTCATACTTTTTGAAACATGGACATCATCCCAATGATTAAGAGAATGGTATTTCAAAAGAGAGGAGAAGATAGACCAGGGAAACAACAACCTGGAAAATATGCTTACATGACACTGCCCCACAAAGGAAGTTTTTCATACCATACTTCAAAGATTACATTTCTCAGTGAGGTTGAATCATCCTGTGAGGATTAAGAGCAAAACATCATAGAAGAGGAGGGTTAAAGAATATCTCTCTCAAAAAAAGAATAAAAAGAGGCAAGTACATGCTGCATAAAGGCAGTATAGTAATTCTAATAGTACTAAATGGATGCTATTCTTGGGCCCTAAATACAAAAATTCAGGAGAGGGTGGATGTGTTGG
This sequence comes from Panulirus argus, assembly GCA_038088735.1. Classification (NCBI taxonomy): domain Eukaryota; kingdom Metazoa; phylum Arthropoda; class Malacostraca; order Decapoda; family Palinuridae; genus Panulirus; species Panulirus argus. The sequence goes on along the minus strand of JAYMFT010385919.1, from coordinate 15,733 downwards.
AAATGTAATATCTATGGACAACATGAGGTGTAAAGAAGACTGATTGAATAAAGAAAGACAGTGTGAGACTGAGAGGTGTGGCAGAAAACAGAGTGCTTGCTATATCAGTATTAGTTCCTTGAACTATCTTGCTAATGTGGGAAATGGCCAATAAGCATGAAAAAAATAAAACACACCCTAACCAAATCAAGAAAGGATACTTTTCCAAGGTAAGGTGGAAGAAGCTGGAACAAAAATGACCAATGCAATAAAATGTCTGTACAAGTCTGGGATCTAGATGATTATGAAGTAGGTTGGTACCAAAGGCCAGGGAATAATAATGTCATCACCGAGTGGAGGTTGCAGATTGTTTGGGGGATGGACCTGAGCCATGCCAGTAGGCCACCAGCACTGAATAATGGCTAGCAAGGAGTGAGGGGCATTTGACTCACCAGAAGACTGGGGATTAAGAGGTTTCTTTGGTGGGAGTTAAGAGGTTTCTAACACTCAGGAATTCTAGAAATCATTCCAAGTCTTGCTGAAGAATCCAACTCTGGAGAGAAAAAATTCCCTAGTACAGCAAGGCAGGCACTGCTGTTTTATGGAAATAAGCAAACTGCAGCCTCTCTTAACTAGCAAGAGAAAAGAATGAAAAACCTGAAAATAATGCAATGCATATGTCAACTTCAAGGGTAATCTAAGAATGCAATATATTGTTTAATTTGTACTTCTTTGTAATGAAGAACATGAAGTGTGCATGTATATTCTCAAAGTTACTGACTGACTAGAATTCATGAAGAGATGCAAAAAAAAGACAAAAAGAAAAAGAACAAGTAGAAACTCATTAGACTCATGAGTAAGGCCATAACATTCAGCCAAGTTAGGCTCTCTGATGATGATGCACACTTTAATGAAATAATGTCATACTACCAACACATCTTGTCAGACTAAACTCAAGGAAATCAAGTATTTTACCAACTAATACTGTACTTTTAGACAATTCTAAAACACATAATCAAACAATCCAGCATGTGGCCAAGTAGCATCCACAGGTGTATGTATGGTTAGACTTAATGCTTCATTAAACTAGCAGTAGAATGATACAAATGAATGATAATACTTGAACTGGCAGAGAGTCACATTCATTCACAAAACGAAAGGTCAACAAAGTAGCAGAACAAGATAAACTAATTACTTACGGCTGAGTTTTAAAAATCTAAACTTCTAAAATCCGAAACACCCAAATACAATAGTCCAGCACATTCAAGGTGACTGCTAACTTGAATCAAGAATTTCCAGTATCATCCACTTCATTTACCAAGCACTGCTAAAGCATACATCATTGTTCTCACAGTCTGAACACATGGCAGTTAAGCTTCATGCTTTTTTTAAGTTATCTTAGTGGTATTTCTAAAAATTCTACCCTTAAGATGGCATCCAAAACGCATAAAAAAACCTAAATGGTGCTGGATGTAGTGTTGTAATGAAGAAGCATATTACATTTACCTTTAAGCAGAGCGGGAATAATTCTGAAATTAGTTTTCAATGTCAACATTCATCTCTGGGTTCTTGAGGGAGGGTGATGTGATGCATGAACATAATCCAGAAAATCTGGCTTTAGAGACATGGGCCAACAGACTGCAGGCAGAATAATGTATAGTATACAGTATACTGTATATGTTGTACATGAATAAACAATTCAGGAAGACTTTTATCCATGTATCCTTCAAACAATTTCTTCATACCACATATCTTTCTCACATCAACATTCCTTATCAATTTCCCTACTTCCACCTGTATTCCATGAACCATCCATCCTTACTTCTCATATCTTTAACTGTCTGATCTGTGGAAAAACAAGATCTCACACCTGCAAATCAGAGCTAGGATAAGTGCTCCATAAGAGAAGCTTCTTACACACTCTTAAGTTCTTCCCATTCACCAGAGCTCTCAGTGCATGCCATATTCTTCTCCCTTACATGTATCTGTTCTTAACATCTGCTTTTCAAAACACAATATTCAGTGATTCTTCTTTGCTGTTCTGCATGTCAGCAGGTCCAATTTCATGGATATATCTATCATCAAAATTTCTACCATATCAGAAAATTTTTTCCTGGCTCACAAATCGTCAAGTATTGATGTCTGCTTTCCTCCTTTTCATCTTTTGTCTTATACCTTACTCCTACCGTATCTTTCAATGCTCTTCCACTTTGCAATATATGTCCTATCCTGTTCTTTGGCTGTGAACTACTACTATAAGTACACTCTTCTACCTTATCCAATTTTTTTTGTTGTTTTGGTTTTCTACCCAATTTATCTTCATTACCCTTCACCAGGTCCACATTTCAAAGCTTTCAAAGCCCATGTTTCTCCCCAGAAAGGCCTATGCCCTTTATGAGTCTCTGACTAACCAATTTTTTTAGCTTATGGTCAAGCTTGCCTATGAACAGATTTTTTATTTGTTTAAAGCTGCCTAACCCAAAGCAATTCTAATCCTCACTTCATTCTTACAGTCTCCATTGTAAAATATAACAAATATCAAATAACTGAAATATTTCACTTCTTCATATGTCAATTTTCAATACATATAGTTATATTTCCCTTTTCTTCCCCCTAATTCTCATTACTCTCTTTCTGGGCACATTCACTTTCATTCTGAAAGAACTTACCACATCAACTAAATTATCTATCATTCACTGGATGCCTCCTTCTGTATTACTGACAGATGCACTGTCATCAGCAAACCTAACTGCTTTAATACTTTTAGTTCTGAAACTGAAAAAGATGTATCCCTCAACCAAATGAAAACAGTATTTGAAATATTTGAAAAGTATATATAAAACAATAATATGAGCCGTTCAAACATTAACAGCCACATAACCCAGCGCATCACAAACATTTCAAACTAGATGCAATGCTTAAGCATTACATTTTAGCATGCCATGGCCACTGGCCATCCAAATCCACAGCATATTCTACGATGTATTGCTTCATCTTCAGGTTTCATTTTCCAACACTTTGCTTGGTGATTTACTCTTCCTCTAATATTACATTTAAAGCTACTTCTCATGGTCCTTTGATATGTCTAAATTTGATAGGTGGTTTATATTGTCATATAAAACCCACAAAATCCCATTTGTATACACTGTACAGCAAAAAATAACCGCAACAACTTCCATCCTGTCCAATCATGGTGCAGTAATACACTACAATCACCCCAATTATCATTATACATAATATCCCATCCACAAGAACATTAACAGACTTGAATTATAAGTTTATTCTGAAACACTCATTCCCATCATCATTTATTCTCACACAAGCACTAGTTCCGTTATATAAGCTCCTACCAGTATTCGTAAGTCTTCCACCCCAGCAGAGTCAGAACTTTTCAGAACATTTTCTTTTCTGTAGAACTTTTTCTCAGCACAAACTATCATTAAAAGACAATATAGTTTGACTGAAGAATTCAAAGGAAATGGTACTGAATCAGATTTCTTTCATGAAAAGCTGAATGCTAAGTTCCAGAGCATATACAAAGATGAAAAAAAAAGTTACCTCCAATACTACTAAGGTGAGATGAAGGACTGCTAAAGGAAAGTACTAAGATCAATACACAAAATGAAAATGAGCTCAAGTAAGATATGGATTCGTACAAAATGCATGGCCCTAGTGATAAAGCAGATTATGTAACCAAAGAAAGTATAGAAATGCCAATAAGAACATTAAAGACAAACCTTAAGTACTTGCTGGAAGAAGGATTGTTAAGAAGGAAGTAACAGAGAACAACTGCATGCATGTGTATAAGTGAGACAATAAGACAAGTTTTACTGACAAACATAGTCTGTGAACATCTGTTAAAGATAACAGTGAAGCAAGTGGATGAGCGCTTGCAAAGGAAAGGCAACAAGGATTCAGAGGAAGCAGATCTTATACCAAAAGTCTTGTGGACTTCTGTGAGAGCAATCTTAAAGTCATTATCAGTGATGATCTCAAACAATTAAACAAGATATAACTGCTGCCTAAAGAGCACCGTCTCAGGATTCACATCAAGAAACTTTCATTATAAAACATCAGACACCATATAAACTATCTATAATTCACTTTTAAGACCTCAGCATAACCCTTAAATGCTGGGTGACTTCATATGTTCCCAACTCAAATTGGAAAAAGTTTTCAAATTTTCTGCGTCCCTTCATCAAATGACAGAAAATACATGCAGAAGTAAAGGATATGTTTAAAAATAAAGATATGCTCAAACAAGTGTGAAGATGTTACTTATATGGCTTTGGCCTTTACTAAAATCAATGAGTAGATCACATGGTCAAGGTGGCAAAGGAGAGTGGTGGAAAGTGGTGTATGGTGGAGGACTAGTGCACAGGGGGAATTAGCTATTTGTAATTACCTATTTGTACTGTACTGTATGGGTAGAGAGTGTTACACTTAAAGGTCCCCATCACATGAACCTTCCCTACTATCATACAACCTTTTGAACTTCTGTTTGTTGTCTGCTTTTGCTATTTCCACATTCAGTTCATTCCATTCATCAACCATCTTACACCATAAAAGTAAATCTTTACATCTTTTTCGTCAAATTTCTTGCTTGATTTCACGATATATCCTCTGGTCATTTTATCAATTCATCTCTTGAACAAATACAATCAACCTAGTCTTCCCTTTTATCGAAGACAGAGCTCGTAGAAGTGTAATTGGCTCATTATACACAACCTCCCCTCCAGTTTTTGGTTTTCCAAAAGAAGGAAGAGAGAGAAGGGGAGGGGGGGGGGGGGCAAGTGAGGATTTTCCTTCAAAGACCCCTCTGTTCTTGATGTTACCTTGCTAATGCAGGAAATGGCAAATATATATGAAAAAAAATTCATGCATACTCGCTAATATCCGCATTAGTAAGGTAGCATGAAGAACCGAGAACTGAGCCTTAGAGGAAAAAATCCTCACTTGGCCCCCTTCTCTGTTCCTTCTTTTAGAAAAGTAAAAACTGGGGGGAGGATTTCCAACCCCCTGCTCCCTCTCCTTTTAGTCACCATCTACGTCCGTGAGGTAGCAATAGGAAATAGACAAAGAAAGACCCATCCACTCATATATACACATATATACATACATGCACATATATGCACAATATATACATATATATACATACATGCACATATATGCACAATATATAGATATACATACATACACATACGCTTGCATATACACATATACACATGCGCATATTCAAATTTGCTCGCCTCCACCCATTCCTGATGCCACCCCACCCAACAGAAATAGCATCGCCACCCCTTGCATCAGCAAGGCAGCGCCAGGAAACAGACGAGAAAGGTCACATTTGCTCACACTCAGTCTCTAGCTGTCATGTATAATACACTGAAACTACAGCTCCCTATCCACATCCAGGCCCCACAGACCTTTTAATGGTTTACCCTAGATGTTTTACATAACCTGGTTCAGTCCGTTGACAGCATGTCTACCCCAGTATACAACATCCTACCCTAAGCCAGGTACCCATTGTCTCCTCTTCACATCCTGTCTCATCTCTGCTCTTCTGACCTTCTCATTTACCATATAAATTTAAGCATAACATAATCACTTGTTCCACTTAGTGTTTCATATATGATTTTTTTAATATCCATGTTAGTATGTGTGAAAATAAGATCTAGTGATAATGGTGTATCAGTCCATCTCATCCTAATGTGTTCAATGACGTGTGTGTGTGTTTGTGTGTTGTGTGTGTGTGTGTGTGTGTGTGTGTGTGTGTGTGTGTGTGTGTGTGTGTAAACTGCATGAGTGAATTTAATGACACATCACATTTATGAAAGAAATAAACACACATAAAAAAAAAATCTGTATAAACAAGTGAGCTATGGCTGAGGTTTAGTCCTAAAGTAAGGCATGGGTTGCATTTCTGAGGGAGGGTTAGGCAGAAGAGGGGAGAAGTACAGTGAAGGGTGATTCCCATGATGCAAAGTTACTAATGACACTTCTATCCATTTATCTATGTCTGATGCCTGTTCCTGCCGTGAACTCCCTCAAGGAGGTGGCCACGGCAAAAGTCTCCTTAACTGGTGAAACTCCAGTGCTGCTTCTTAGCCTTAATGTTTCACCCCAAACAGCCCACTGGTGGAGGTTAACTCTAGGGCAGAAATGACATTTATCATTATTCATTTGCACTAATTACATATTTGCATTTATATATAAACATCTTTACACATACCGGTTACATATTTATATATGTATAGTTAAAAAATTGCTTCATGATAGTGGTATTCTCTAAAAAAGACATCTACAATGACCAAGGCGATATCTAACAGTTTAACAATGTCAAAACACTGGAGGGGGATTTGAATAAAGCCCACAAAACATAGCACTTTATGTGAAGACAACCAGCACTGCATAAGGAGTATTCACATTAGGACTCCTGGCATTTAAGGGTTATGGATGTGGTACAGTTCTGGTCTCAAAGTTTCCAAAAAGACCAAGATAGACTTCAAAGAGTCTAAAAGAGGGCAATATGAATACTACCAGGATAAAAAACAGGCCATATGAGGAATGATTAAACAAAAAGTAACTATTATCTTCACAGAAGCAAAGACTCTGTGGCACTTTCACAAGTTTCTAAAACATTTATGAAATTCTATAACACTGATATAGATACACTATTCAATGTACACAGGAATCCAATAACCAGACATGATGGTCTATACCCTTTAAAGGAAAGAGGCTTCACAACAATACAAAGATATACTTATTCACAAACAGGGTCACTGAGCAAGGAATAAGCTGTTTATCAATGCTATATATGCCAAACATCAGCCTCATTCATGAGAAAACTAGATGATTTTTTCACCGATGATAAATCATTAAAACCAAATAAATGAAGAAACTTTCAGTTCCTTCCTCCCCATCACAAGCTGGTAAGTATTCTGACCCCTTATCTAATTCATGTTCTCTATAGTAGCCATCTTAGCTACCATACTAAGAGAAAAAATTACTGAAGAAAGGTCTATTTTGATTAGTTAACTAATTAAATATTTTCTTTATTGTGGTGTCCAGTACCCCTTGAGAAAATAACTAAGAAAGGCTTTTAATCACATTCAAACTTGTAATTCTTCATACATGTGTTGGTATGCTGCTTACTGACGGATAAAACTCTAAAACAAAACAAAAAAGTCAGCTATTATTAATGTATGTTATGCCATTTTCATATCACGGAATGAGCACCTCAAAGAAGGAAATTTAACAGCTATTCCAGAGCCTTCCAAAAGAGGGATTAACCCTGAATCTATATGTAGGGGCAAAAATCATCATGCAAAGCTCAAGATCTAACTCATTTCCTTGAGGTGGATGGTAACAGTGCTTTCCCAATAACAATAATTCATTTCCTGATGAATGTGCTACATGAGAAACTAGTCAATCTCCTTTACAATACTTAGAATACAAGCTAGGGCCTATTTACATCTATACACATGGCAGACTGTCTGGAATACTAAACTGGTTTTTATTTGGTTAAATCAATAAACAACAAATCAAAGACACATCAAACAGCACAGTTATGTAGGTTTAGCCATTCTAAATACTATTTCCATTATAGCTAAAGTTCAGGACCCTTTGATTAATAAACAAATGTCACACTATCTAAATTTACAGTCTGACATTATGCTATAGTCAACTGGAATACTGTGATATTTGAGTCTAATAAGTTCCTATGTTCAAAAGAAAATGTCAACAATTTCTTCATGTAAAGAATATTCAAGAGTTTGGATGTCATATTTCTCATACAGAAAATTAAACTCAAAAATAGGAAATGTTAACTTACGCTGGCACTCATATGGTTTGCCAGGAGTTTCCTCATCACCTTCAACTGGAGTTTTTGGCTGCACCTCCTTCTTCCTTCTCCCACGGCTGCTTGGAGTCTGACAATGCACAATAATCAGTTCTAGATTAGACGTAATAGCAAACAAAATATACAGAAATGAGTGTTGAGTCTAAAAAACTTCTTAGCCCTATTCTAAGCTAAGGAAGCATGTTTCTTGATACTCTTCCCAAAAATACTGCTCCAGCTATACACACACCACAATATGGTCTCCAATTTACCAACCCTTCGAGTTTGATAATGTATTTCACTCATTATGGGGAAATGACTTACAGAATATATGGAATAAAAAATTTGAGTCTGAGACTCCCTTTTCTTAGCCCAATTCTAGGCTAAGGAAACATGTTTTTTGACACTCTTTCAAGAAAACTGCTCCAGCAGCATAAACCACAACATCTTCCAATTTACCAACTCACAACCATACATAAATATATAAACATGTACACACACACATCAACTAACTGGCTGATGATGACAGTGAACAGTTCTTTATGAGTTACCAAAGGTTATGACACAAAGGCAAGAAAGAGGCTGGTCAAAAAGGATGTATAGAAATACTGATTTAGTGTAAGGGTAGAGGATGGTTGGGAAGACTTAAGTAAGGAGATAGAATGCCAACAGCTTATAAGGATTAAAAAGTCTTCTTGATTGTATAGAAATTACAAAAGACAGGGACCCCAAAAAGTGTAAAACTCTCTCCATAATGTAGAAATAAAAATTACAAAGGGCAAAAGTAGGTTTATCTATTAGTTCTGCAGCCCTGGTTGTGCTGTACAGATGTATGGCATGGACCACCAATAAAAAGTGAGGAAGAGGGTGGATGTTTTAGAATTCAATACATGAGGACAATATGTGGTATGAGGGGTGCTAATCATGTGAGATATGATAGGATATGAAAGAGGTTGGGTAGCGAGTAGAGTATGGTTAAGAAAGCTGAACAGCAAATGGAAAGGATGAGTGAGGAAAGGCTGATTAAGAGGGTAAACATGCAAGAAGTAGATAGGACTTTGAAAGATTGAAGGATTAAGTGAAAGATGTTCTGTGTGATTAGAGCCTGAGCATGCAAGAGGCTGAGAGGCATGCATAAGAAGCAATGAGGTATACAGGGAGTGACATTCTGATTGTGGACAGAACTAGGGCATATGCAAGAGTTCACAAACCACAGAAATGTCTATAGGGTTTGACTGTAGACAGAGGGCACTGGTTTCAGTGCATTCTGTATGAGTATGAAAGACAAAGAGTGATGTGAGAAAATGGGTATGTTTAAAGATATAGTAGTCCCAATAATGTATGGATGCGAGGCATGGGCTATAAATAAAGATGTGCAGAGGAGGAGGAGGCCATGAAAATCTCGAGAAAAGAACTCTAAATATAAAGCCTCCAAAACCTTAGATGAATATGAAACTTCAAAGAAAGACAAGAAGAGTTTCTTAGCCAAATAGTATCATCTCTCATCTCTAAGTAAAGAAACAAATATCATGGAGATCACAATCAAATGCTTTCTGAATTCCCAAATGTAAAAATATTAAAGACAATTCATCAGTAAATTTCAAAACTGAGAGCTTTAACATTAGGCTCCTTAACCAAGGTCATGGTGATTGAGAAAAACATGAGGAAACAGCCAAACAGAAATGCAACGCTGAAATTTCTGGCACCATAGTTGTCTCTCTGGGCTACAAGAGTCACCAGTCCCATAAACCAGATAGTATGAAAAGAACTTTCCCAAGAAGATTTACAAGGGGAATTAAATAAATTTGGTTCTAAAAGTCCCAGTCCACAATACAGGTATCTTACTACTGCCCCTTGTCAAAGACTGAAGAGGTATATACCATCAACAAGGTATTTTCCTCTGTGGCAGAGATCCACTTGATGATTCACCCCTAATGAAGGTACCAACTAAGTGCATATCTCCCACGAGCCATTCTGTTGTCATGGATGTCCATTTAGATAAGGCATCTGTCCGTACAACAAACTCCTAGAATATAAAATGCCCTTATAAATCTTGTGTACATTGCCATGTATAGTTTTTCACCTCTCCAATAAAATAAGGCACCTGCAGAAGCCTTATTAATTGGTAAATGGACTGCCACTGTGTTGCGGGAATTATTATAATTTTCTAAGGCAGTAGTACAGTATTGGAAAAAAAGATGAGACAATCATTGACAAAATGTAACTGTTTCTTATCTAATAAATATCATTAACTGTATGATGAAGAGGACCATTACATGCATCAACCACACAATGAAAATCTGTACAAGGATACAGAGCTTATTCCATGAAATCTATCTATATTTTACCCTTACTTTCACAGGTTTGGGAACTTTTGGAGCTTTTTTCCTTTTTCGGGTTGGTGTGGCACGTGTTGAGTATGTGTCATCATCATCATCATCAGGTTCCTCCTCTTCCTCTTCTAAGAATGCTGAATCATCAAAGTAGTATGGCTCCTGCAAGGAAACAGAGAAAAGTGCACTGAGGGGAGGAAATTTTTCACTCGAACAAATAAAGGATCAGACTGTCCTGCCCAGTCATCAAAGTAACTGAAACCTGATGAGATAAACTTACCTATGTAATCTAGTCAAGGCTTGAGAAAGTCCACCAGCACTGTAGCATGCTGGTGGGAATTTTGGGGGGTTATCCAAATCTTATATAAGAAATCTTGAAAAAAATGTTAACAATCATTCATGTTCATTTGGGCCAAATTGTTAAAATTCAACCTAGCAACTTATAAAACAACACACAGAAAAAAAGGCTAACCATTGGATTACAAGTTTAGCTGACAGGCTGTAGGTCTAATTCGCTTGAGTCGGTGGCAAAACAGCTAAAATGGCAACACTGCCACAGATTCTTGGAATAAAAGTTTTTCAGTCTGAAAGTTTGCAGAAAAAAAAAAAAAAAAGTTCAAGCCCTGCTGGGTACATAACAGTCCCAAAAAAACTAAAAAAATTATCTATGAACCAACTAACTGTGCTTTAAACACAAATTAAACAACCATCAGGTCATTATTCACAAACAAGGTCACTGACATTAACCACCAGGTAAGTCACAAGGAATATTCAAAGAGCATATTTGGTGAAAGATACTGTAAGAGTCCAAAACTAAGTTTTCCCCTTTGCAATGCATCTTCTCTAATATAGAGAGTTTGAAGGATGCCAATCAAAAGGTATCTGATTTCATGAAGAGGTAGAAACTATCTCAAATGCAACCACAAAATATGCAAAAGTTTGTCCTTCAAGAAAGGCCAGGTCATATAGCTTTTAGGAAATACTTAAAAAAAAAAATAAAAGCACAATCTTAATATTTTTTCCAACTCAATGAAGGGAAATAGCAACCAGAAGAGTGTTAGTGGAGTCCTGAAAAAGGCATTCATTGACACATACTACTTTGTCTGTAGACTTTTTATAACAAGACATTACAAACTTTGTCATTCAAATAACTGTTGACGTAATATTTTTTCATACCTGTGTGCCATTTCCCACAAAGTAACATACTGCCAGAAGCTGAGAAAGAATGGCCTCAATTGCTCATAACCACACTCTAGCTGTCATATACAATGCACCTAAACCATAGGTCCCTGGCCACTGTCAAGCCTACAAACGATATTGTGATTTCTCCTGACCACTTCACATGCCCTAATTCAGTTCACGGACATGTCAATCCCCCTCCTGGATGCCATGTCACCCCACCCCAGTTTGCTCTGTTCCATGCAAGGCTCACACCCTCCTGCATCTCCAGGCCCCAAACACTCACGGCATCTTTCACTACATCCCTCTGACTCCTCTGCAGTTTTCCCCTTCTCCTTGCTCCCTCCATCTCCAACCCTCTTAGCCAGCCTTTCCTCACTCATCCTCTTTATATTTCCAAATTCTTTTAGCACACCCTCTTCAGCTCTCTCTCATATAGTTTTCTTGCTGTCACCTCCTTCTCTCTTATCCTCTCTCTTACATAAGCACCCTATCAATTCTTATTCCATCAACTTTCCTCATACCAAATACTGTCCTCAAAAAATTTCACTTCAAATCTATCCACCCTCTTCTGTACATTTTCACCCAAGGACCATGCCTTACATCCATACAACACAGTCAGGACTACTATACCACCAAACAGACTCATTTTTGCCCTCAAAGACAGTGACCTCTCTCTACATACTTCTCAAAGAGTCCAGGACCTATGCCCCCTCACCCACCATAGAGCTTACTTAAGCTCCCATGGTTCCATTTGTTGCCATGTCCACTCTAAAGTATCTAAACAGTCCACTTCCTCATTAAAACTCACTTTTCAACCAACCTGTCTCTCCCCCATCTAAAGTTTTTGTTTTGAAAACATTTATTGCTTAGATATAAATAGACAAAGCACTGCAGTGACAGTATGGGTGAAGGGCATGTATCTAGGGGTAGGTGGAGGCTAATATAGATCATGCAGTGAGCATAATACATCAATATAGGAGGATGACAGGAAGGCCTGAGAGGGGCCCAGGGACTGAACATCCACACTAGCAGAAGAGGTGTGTATAGGATAGAATTGGATTGATGTGGCATATGGGGGAAGCAATGTGCTACCAGTGGGCTGAACCAGGGGATATTAAGCAGTCAAGGTAGTATGTAGGGTTTGGCCAAGGATGGTGGGCTATAGTTTTAGTACATTATATAAGAAAGACAGTGAATGTGTACAAACAAGGCCATCATTCCTTTGTTCCTGACATTATCTCCCAAAGGTAGAGGAGATATAAAAGTACAGAAAAAGTCACCTGCTCACATTAGCTACAAATTGTTTATTATTTTCTTCTATTTTCCTTACTTTCCCATTATTTCATAAATTTCAATAATTCCCATTTCATTAACATGATTATTCATGTCACACAAGACAAACAGTTCTGTACTTTTAAAAATCATTATGCAACAAGTGCAAGGTTTCACATTAGACTGGGTATAAAATGCAAATGTAACAGCAGCAGAAACTTTACCTTGTTTTCATACACAAAGTTGGTTTCCTCAGGGTTTACAGCAGCTGGGTTTTCAACTGTAACTATGGTATGTTCATCTCCCTCTGGTTCTTTAATAGCCTGCAATGATGTTCATCATTATAAGTTGGATGATATGGCAGCATAGTGTTAATAAGACAGAAAAAAAAGGAAATGTATACCACACATTAAATTCATTCTATACCATGTGTGCCTCTCACTCTCCCCAAATGCTTAGATCTAACTGACCCAAAGCCTCTTTCACTGCATCTTTCAATCTCCATCCTGATATCCTACCCTTTTCACCATCCACTTATGACATGTAAATCCTCTTAATCAGATCTTCACTCATTCTCTCCATATGTCCAAACTATTTCAGCACACCCTGGTCAGCTCTCTCCATCATATTGTGCTTACTACCACACCTTTCTCTAATACTGTTATTCCTTATATGATCAACCCACCTCATAAATTGTATTGTCCTCAAGAATTTCATTTCTAAAATGTCCACCCTCTTCCTTTCTTTTGTATCCAGGGCCTAAGACTTAAATCCATAAAACATTGCTAAGCCTGTTATACATTCAAATGTACCCTTCTTTTCCCTGTGACATACTAACCTCTCTTGCCACACACTAGTCAAAGCAACCAAGAACATAGCCCCCCCCCCAACCTATGACTCATTAAACCTATGACTCATTACAGTTTCATCCACTGCAAAGTCCACTCCCAGGGACTTCGCATTCATATGCTATTCACATCACCAGAAAAAATTGTCTAAAATTCTTGTTGCCTCCTGATATCCCCAAACTTGCAGTCTTCTCTTAATATTTCATTATAGAGACAAGCACTTCTGAATAAAACCATTTCTAATTTCCAACTCCTACAATAATTCAAATGAAAATGCTACATTTGAAAAAAAAATTAATAGATTTCTTTTATGAGGTACTATGGACACACATTATCCAATAGAATAATTACAATATTAAGTCTACCACAGATTAATTAGTCAGGTTTGGCCTGCCAAATCTGTAGTGCTCTCTGCAGTGCCAACCCCATACACACAGACATACAAAACTTTCATGTCCAACAGGAAGTAAAATCTGACTCTCATACAATACTAACAAACTTGGAGAGCAATGCTTTTTAGTAATTCATAAATGCAATCCTCAAACTTTTCAGTCACTTCCAACCCAAAACATTTTCTCAGATGTGTCCTACTTTATAAAAAAGACCTCATGTAGCTCACTATCTTGGTTTCCTATGCATACATCACTATCTCATCACCATTCCTAAACATATATTGCATCTCATGAGATCATTCACTTGTATCATTCTAAATGAAAATATATTTCAATCAAAAGAATGCATTCTTCTATTTGAGAACAGTTTCTCTCATTTCTCCCTGCATTCTTAGTTAATTCTGTTTCCATAATTCTAGGAGTCACCTCCAATCCTTCAATGTTAAGAACAGTTCACATAACCAAAGAAGAGTAATAACCAACCCTTAACATTTAACATATCCTTTCACTATAGCTCACTATAGATAATGAACACATAATTAGATATGTGTAAGCACAGTCATATGTAATCAATAACACTCTATCTTGTAATCAACATTGTACATCTTCTCCATGCGTAGCAAATCAAATACTATGTACTACATTTTGGAACTCAGATAATTCCTACAAAACCACATTTATCATTCCTAGTATATAACATGACTATGTCATGCCTGATAATACACTAGATGAATCATGCCTTGTATCCTAGATATATTACACATGGCACAGCATGCCTAGCAAACCACATAAGCTAAGTCTCAACTAGCTGATCAAATAGCAACATGCATTACCAATGACAAAAAATCATGCCTGCTATATATAACAATCAATCATTCATATGTACCTTTTTTAAGAGCCAGTGCTGTAGGCCAAAGAAAAAAGAAGTTTGCTGGTTTAGGATGTGATTCACATTAATTTCTCTGCGGGTGAATACATGTATTTTGTATTTCTAGATAATTTCTTTATTCAGAACTGAATCTGAGGACAAACTACAGTAAGAAGTCTCTGACAATAAATATCAAAACACAGTTTCAGTGGCTATTCTCTCTTATTCATTCAGTAAATATTATGTTTATGCTATTACAAAATAATTAGCAATTAGGGTACTGTAATTAAATTAACTGTTACAGTCTATTGTCAAAAAAACTAATTCCTTGCATGTTTCAGTACAGTTTCAACCTTCAGTGGAAATACATATCTTTACAACCAATACTTTTGAATGGCTGACTTGAAGAGAATATGGTTGACAAATATTTCAAATGGTCTAGAGGATGTTTCCTAACATCACTTGGAAATGTATGTCAGACACCCAAATTTCTTCCGCATACTTATACTTTCTCCTTGAACTTCAAAAAGGACAACTGAAAACATCACAAAATCTGACCATTTATTGCCTTCTTAGGTGCCTCAGTAATTAAAGTGGTGTTGTGGTGCCTCCTTAAACAAAGAATCACACTCTATGATTTACACTAGCTGATACGCTTAAAGCATAACACTATACTCTCATCTCTATATGCTGTTTTGATTTCAAAATCTCTATTAATTTCTGTGATATACAGTATACTTCCTCTAATCTCTGTAAAGTTTGCTACTTTTAGCTCACAGAAAAAACTATTTTCTTTCCTTCAAAGGATGAAATAAAAATGTCATTCACCCAATAGTACATCTATTCTTTTTTATTATGCCGAGTGAAACAGCATGGGTAACTGAATACTCTAAACAATGCCACCTCACTAACACTACATAAATATTACTCATATATATATACATATATATATATATATATATTATCCCTGGGGATAGGGGAGAAAGAATACTTCCCACGTATTCCCTGCGTGTCGTAAA
>JAYMFT010385908.1:0-20123 GCA_038088735.1 Panulirus argus | reverse complement strand
TTTACCTCCCACACCATATATTCTTAAGACCTTCCACAAAGCCTCTCTATCAACCATATCATATGCCTTCTCCAGATCCATAAATGCTAAGTACAAATCCCTCTTTTTTTCTAAGTATTTCTCATAAACATTCTTGAAAGTAAACACTTGAATCACACAACCTCTACCACTTCTAAACCACACTGCTCCTCCCCAGTCCGATTGCCTGTACATGCCTTCACCCTCTCGATCAATACCCTATCATACAATTTTTCAGGAATACTCAACAAACGTGTGATTTTGTAGTTTGAACACTAACCTTTATCATCTTAGCCTTTGAAGAATGGCACTATACATGCATTCCGCCAATCCTCAGGCACTTCACCATGATCCATGTATACACTGAATATTCTTACTAACCAATCAATAACACAGTCACCCCCTTTCTTAATTATATTCAACTGCAGTACCATCCAACCCCGCAGCCTTGCCGGATTATTTCTTCCTCAAGGCTTTCAGTACCTCTTCTCTCTTCACCAGACCACTCTCCCTGACTCTCACTTCGCACACCACCCCGACCAAAACACTCTACATCTGCCACTGTATCATCAAACATATTCAACAATCCTTCAAAATAACCACTCCATCTCCTCCTCACTCCATCACTACCTGTTATCAATTCCCCCCTTTGCCCCCTTCACCGATGTTCCCATTTGTTCCCTTGTCTTATGTGCGTTATTTACCTGATTCAAAAATATTTATTTATTCTACCTAAAGTTTAATGATGCTCTCTCCCCCTGACTCTTATTTGCTCTCTTTTCAACTCTTGCACCTTCCTCTTAACCTCCTGCCGCTTTCTCTTATACATCTCCTAGTCATTTGCACTCCTTCCTTGTAAGTAGCGTCCAAATGCTTCTCCTTTCTTTTTCACTAACAACTTTACTTCCTTATCCCACTACTCACTACCCTTCCTAATCTGCCCTCCTCCCACCTTTCTCATGCCACATGCATCTCTTGCACATTCCATCATTGCCTCCCTGAATACATCCCGTTCCTCAGCCACTCCCCTCACTTCACTTGCTCTCACCTTTTGCCATTCTGTACTCACTCTCTCCTGATATTTCTTCTCATAAGCCTCCTTTCGAAGCTCACTCTCACCACTCTCTTCTCCTCGACATTCTCTCTTCTTGTTTGGAAACCCCTACAAATCTTCACCTTCTCCTCCACAAGGTAGTGATCAGACATCCCCCCCAGCTGCCCCTCTCAGCACATTTACAACCAAAAGTCTCTCTTTTACACGCCTATCAATTAATACATAATTCAATAATGCGCGTTGACCATCTCTCCAACCCACATACGTATACTGGTGAATATCTCTCATTTTGAACCAGGTATTCCCAATCACCATTCTTTTTTTCAACACAAATCCAAAAGCTCTTCACCATTTCCTTTCACAACACTGAATACCCCATGTGCACCAATTATACCCTCAACTACCCCTTTACTCACCTTGGCATTCAAATCACCCATCACTAATACCTGGTCTCGTGCACCAAAACTGCCTTCTACGCCACGCGGGGAATACGTAGGAAGTATTCTTTCTCCCCTATCTCCAGGAATAATATATATATGTATATGTGTGTGTGTGTGTGTGTGTGTGTGTGTGTGTGTGTGTGTGACGGTAACACTAGTCCGTGATGCTGACTTACTTTTTTTTTCATGTAAGGATAATCACACTTCAGTAGGGTTCTAACGGTTTATTGAAACTTCACAATACACTGCATATTATGCGGATGAAATCCTCCTCATCAGGTGGATACAGTTCACAAAGTTTCAACACTCAGCACAAGCACTTGTTGACCCTCTTACCGCTGTGTCTGAGGAGAAACTGTTTCTGCATACATTTTTCAATGCTCCCGGTACCTTCGCCCCCTCACCCACCCTATCATTTCCTTCTGCATCCATGGTTCCGTACCCTGCTAAAAACTTTGTTTATATTCACATTTGCTGTCAGCTTCCTCCTTTCACACATTTTTCCGAACACAGTTACCATCTTCTGCAGTTTCTCACTCGAATCTACCGCCAGTGCCGTGTAATCAGCAAACTTCTCAGGCCCTCTCATCCCCTACAGCCTGCATGCTTGCCCAAGACCCATGCATTTACCTTCCTTACCATCCCATCCATAAACAAATTTAACAACCATAGTGACATCACACACCCTTGCTGTAGACCAACTTTCACCTGAAACCACTTACTTTCTTCTCTTCTTACTCACACACAATCCTTGACCCTTGATAATTTTTTTTTTCCACTGCTTCTAGTAGCTTTCCTTCCTCATCATATATATATGTGAAACCTTCTGCAAGGCATCTCTATCAACCCTGTCATAGGCTTTCTCCAGATCCATAAATGCCACATAGAAATCCTTCTGTTTCTTGAAATATTTATCACAAGTGCCTTTTTTTTTTTTTTTTTTCTTTAAAGCAGATACGTGAATCATACACCCTCTACCAATTCTGAGACCACAGTTTTACTCCCCAGTCTGTTTCTCTGTAAATGCCTTCACCCCCTCAATCACTACTCTTCCATACAACTTACCAGATACATTCAACAAACATATACCTTCGTAGTTTGAACTCTCACCTTTGTCCCTCGGGCTTTTATATAATGGCGCTATACATGCATTCCGCCAATCCTGAGGCACTTCATCATGATCCATACATATACTGAAACTCCTAACTAACTAGCCAACAACACAGTCACCCCCTTTCATAAGAAATTTATATGCAACATATATATAGTATCACAAGGGCCAGATTCATAGTGCGAATGTAAGTGGTCTCGGAATAAACGCTAACATCTGAAGAAGCTACGTATTAATAAGATGTTTTGGGCGGTGGATGTAACCAGACGTTGACGGTCATAGTGGCCCAGGCAGTTGATGGGCTTGGAAGCCCAACTGAGTAACCAACCAACGAGAATATCGGGGTGGAATCATGAACAGGTTTATGTAATAAAATACTGATATAGTTAACAATACAAGCATCACAATGGAGGGTCTGAGTGCATAACATATAAGGCTAAGAACATAGGAGGATCAGAATATCAAGTGCAGGATATATAGCACGGAGGGTACAGTGTGTTGCTCATGGGTACATGAGACAAGTTTCAAGATACAGGATGTAGCTTTGGGTACAGCAGTTGCATAATGCGGGATATAGCTTAAGGCACAGCAAATTTTGGGTATAGAACAATTAGCTCCTTAAGGGCCTGAAATTGATAGTTTTAGGGTAATATGAAATGTAACGTCCAAGTGTATGTCTTAAGTTGCTGAGCAAAGCGGACACTTGGTGTTCGGGGTCATATAGTGAGCACAACGGACACCTGGACGTATTGTGGTAGTTCGAGTGTCACACTGCCCGGTTCAGGGTCGATGCTTTCCCGGCTGGTGTGTCAGGGACTAAAGCTATCTTATTAAATGCTACACCTACTACGTCTTTCAGGGTCTCCCCGAAGGTCTTAGTTCTCTCAGGCTATCGTGATGAAGACGGTACTGACAGTGGTTCTAGTCAGGCCAAGTCTGGCGGGAGGAGTTCGGAGGAAATAAATATTTTCGGCAAGATTACGAACATTCATGACAAGTACGTCCAGTATGTTTGTGTATCCATGGTAACTGGATATCTTGAGCATTACTATTGGCTTCCACAGGCAGGGAGTGAATAGCTTCTTCCTGGGCAGTCTCTCCTGGGAGCCCGCAAGACTTAATTTTGAATTCGTTTTGAAATTCTTTATTGTCTAGATATACATAGAAAAAGCATTTCAGTGAGAGCATAGGTGAAGGACACATATCCAGGGGTAGGTGGAGGCAAGTATAAAGTGTACAGTGGATACATTGCATCTACATATGTAGGCCCAAGTGGGGACCAGGGACCCAAAGTGGTCCCCCTACCGTGTGTGTGTGTGTGTGTGTGTGTTGTGTGTGTGTGTGTAGGGGGGGAGGAGGTCAGATGCATGATACATATAGTTGCAGGATAGCACGAGATGCTGTCAGTAGCATATGTGACAGTATCTGTGTAATACAAGGCAAGTTTACATTATGTCATACATATACAGAGCATCTTGTTAAAGTTCGAATTACAATGTATGCACAAAGAAATTACATATACACCGAGGCGTGTATTTGGAACAAGACACAGTGCAGCATACAGTCGTTAATATTGATAGCAGTATGTTGGGCATAGAGTTACAGAATATACTGCCCCTGGGCGTGTTGTTAACATTCCCAGTAATACAGAGAGGGCCATGGTGCATTGATTGTAAGTCAGAATCAGAATCAGAATTTATTTCCATTTTACAATGGTTATTCTTTAAACATTTTACAAAGAAAGACTATTTAGTACAAAGTACTAGTCCAGTGTGCTGAATATACACATATATATATACATATACGCACTCCTATGCACACACACACACACACACACACACACAAATAAACATACAAACAAACAGCAAACAATATACATACCCACACGCACACACACGCACACATTCACATACACATACAGGTACATAAACACATGCACATACACAGGAGTGAAATATTGTACAATATAAATGACTAGGATAGGATTTAACAGCATGAGTTCGGTGCTGGACAACGTACCTCAGTACCACGAGAATATTGTACAGTTCACAGTGGGTGAAGCTGTAGCAAGGGCTTAGTTTTTCTTGATGAGGTTATTGGTGCTGTAGACAGCATAAGCCGTAACGGCCTTACCGCTGACCTGCAAGGACCCATCAGTATATCTAATTAAGGCATTACCAGGCGTGTTGGTAAGCACCCTCTGTGTTCGTTCAGGTAATACTCTTTGTCGGATATGAAGGCTGTGCTGGCCTGGCCCGGAGGACAACGTACAAAATCAGTTTAGAGAAGTGTGATTATTTCAGGGGTTTTAAGGACGGTGTGAGATATGTTGGTAAGCAAAAGTTAGACGTTCTCTCTTCGCTCTCTCGATAATCCCTTCTGTGTGTCAGAAATATTCCAGTGTCTGTTATTCAGTTGCAGTAAGTAAACATATACTTTATGTGAGTGTTATCTGGGAGGCTGACCGTGCCGCCTGCCTGGGAAAGGTCATGCGCACCTCCCCCTCCCTCGACCGTGTCGTGCGTGCCTCCTGGCCACTCCACATCCTGGGTATTTGTACAGCTGATGAAAAACAGTGCCGGGCTGCGGGACACTGCAGGAGAGCCCTATTGTCGCTGGATATTACCTGAATATTTTTATATTTAACTCTGATTGCGAGGTTGGCGACGTTCTTGTATCCTTTTTTTGGTATACTGGAGACGTGGAGATAGAAGAACCAGAGAGACGGTTGGCTCTTGAGGCAGCGTAAAAGGAACCATGGTGGCAGGACCCTCCGGGCCCAGATCCTGAATCGACCAAACGGTAACACGTACACGTTTGGTGCACCATATCTTCATAACCTCCTGCTAATGCGCAGAGTTTCCAAAGGGTCCCTGGTCTGGCTGAAGCGTGAGAAGTGTGTTGGACTATCGTGAGGAACCTGAGGCACCTCTCAGGCAGCTCAGGCCTCAGGCAGACCAAGATCAATCCTCTGGCTGGAACGCTTCAAGTGGCCTCTCTCTCGACCCGCCACTCAGGGAAATGTTAATTGCATTAAGGTAATTGGGCTTGGCGATGCTGATAGTGAGAAGTTTGGTATCTCACAATAATCTCATGAAGGCAGCGGGAAGGTCGTGGTGCGCCTCCCGGTGACTGGTACATAACGAGGCTCAGCGTCCTTTTTCCTGTGACATCCTCTTCCACCCGTCACGCCAGCGGTGTCGGCCCTCGGCCACAGCAGTGAAACGGAAGTGGCTTCAGGACTCCCTCCCCTCGTTGCCAGCGCTGCCTTTTGCAGGCTTCGTGAACATTTGCTCGCAACCCAGATCCATCCCGTCCTTGGCCCGAGCTTTGTTGCTGCCGCTGCCTCTCCTCACCTCATCTCATTCCTTCCCCTCGACCCAACAACCATTTTTTTTTTCACTCTTGGCTTCAGCACTACCGTTCCCTACCCCTCAGTCGGTTATCCTCAGCTGAAGCACTGTCTCCCCCCGGCCATAGCATTGTTGCCGTCCTGATCGGGGTACTGCTTTCCCCTCAAGCCAACATCCCTTCCCCCATCCCTCTCGGCCACAACAGCCTTTACATCCTGATCAAAACTCCCCTCGGCCACAGTATTGTCTCTGCGTCCCCAGCACAGCCTCTCCTCTGTTGCTTCACTGTCTCTTCGTCCTCAACACAGCCTCCCCTGGGGCCACAACGCTGTCTCTACGTCCTCATTACAGACTCCTCTCGGCCGCGCCATTGACCCCGGTTTACTTGAGCCTCGATGCTTCCTCCATCTCCCAGCGGCTGTAGTACGTTCTCTCCCTCGGCCCGAACATTGTTCCCCCTCGGCGGCGACGCTATTTTTCCTCAGCCTCAACACTTTATTCCCCTGGCCCTTGGACGGACACTCCAGGGGTGTGTGTGTGTGTGTCTCATCCCTGAGCCCCAGCACGATATCCTAGCACTCCAGGAGCGACTGCCCTCCACCCAAGCATCTTCTTACTTGGCCTTAGGCCTGTCCACCCTTGGTCTAAGCAGTCTCCTCCTGGTTCCATAACTGTCTCGTCTTACCCCAAGCAGTGTTCCCGCAACGTTTGTACTGTCTGCTCTCTCCCCCAGCAGTAGCTCCCCGCCCTAACACAATCTCCCCTCGGCTCCATCAATAGCTCCCCTTGCCCCACTGAAGTCTCCCTTCGCCCCCCACCACTACTTTCCCTCACTCCAGCACAGTCTCCACACGGCCCCATTAGTGGCTTCTCGCACCCCAACATAAGCTCCCCGGTCCCATCAGTAGCTCCCTTCACCCCCAGAACAGTCTCCCCTCGGTCCCGTCCTTAGCTCCCTGCACTCCAACACAGCTTACCTTCGATCCAGTGTTGTCACCACCTGACCCGAGCACAGTCCTTCCCAGGGCTGGCATCCCGTCCCCGGCACTGCCCTCTATTCCCCTCATAAATGCCCCCTCACCCCGGCCTCACCCTTCAGCTGCAGCACCTCTTACCCTCAGCCTTAGTAGTGCCTTCCCTTATTCCTAGCGCTGTCGTCCTCCGTCCTAGGACTCTTGCTTTGGCCCTAGCACTGCTTTCCATCGTTCCCACTACTACCATCCCTCGGCTCCAGCACTGTCTCCCCTCGGCCTCAACACTGCCTCCCCTCGGCCCCATCAGTGCCTCCTCTCGGCCGCAACACCGCCTCCCCTCTGGTCCAGCTGTGTCCTCAGCAGCCGCGGCGTTGCTGGCTGTGCCATATTCCAGGCGTGTGGCGTCTCCCGGGATATATGGCCGGGGAGGAGCCCGGTGGTGGAGACCGCCCCAGAGTGGAGCTGTTGCTGAGGGCCGCCCCGCCCCGCCCCGCCCCGCCTCCACCTGTTGTCTCGCTCACCTCCCCCGCCCCCACCCCCTCCCCGAACGCCCCGCCAGCCGCCCTGGCTGAATCACAGCCTTTTGTCGTCCGTCGTGAGTGTGTGTGGGGCGCCCCTCATGCTCCTGAGCCCACGGGTGTATGACCACGGAGGGCAGCCCGGCCCACGTGGTGCCTGGGAGACTCCGTGTAGAAGGTATGCGCGCGTCACGTGTGCTGCACGCAGCTGCTGCCGGCCACCGGTGTCCGGGAAGGATCTTCAGGCTGCTGACGAAGGGGTATACAGTGCACGAACCGTGCAAGGCGTCGAGACAACTGTCAGGCCGCAGTATTAGGCCAGTCGGCCGTAGGGGTGAGAGGGACCAGCTGGGAGGTGTATGGGTGTCGGGCGTCGCCAGGGGCGGGGACGCGGTAGCCAGTGTTGCAGGGCCGCCGCCGCCGCCCAAGCAGGCGTCCCCCAACCCCAGATAAATAACTTACAGTCGGCCAGGCTACCGTCGACCCCGGGGGTGGGGGGGGGTTACTCTGAGGGGAACCCAGTCAAGGAGAACTGAGGGGCGGTGTGCCAGGCAGGGAGGGCTGGGGGTTGGGTTGGAAACTAGCCAGGGACGAGTGAGGGCTGATACTAGCCTGGGACGACTGAGGGCTGATACTAGCCTGGGACGACTGAGGGCTGCCACTAGCCAGGAAGACTGAGGGTTTCCACTAGCCAGGGAAGACTGAGGGATTCCACTAGCCTGGAACGACTGAGGGCTGCCACTAGCCAGGAAGACTGAGGGCTGCTCCTAGCCAGGGAAGCCTGAGGGCTGCCAGTAGCCAAGGAAGCCTGAGGGCTGCCACTAGCCAGGAAAACTGAGGGCTGCTACTAGCCACGAAAGACTGAGGGATTCCACTAGCCTGGGAGGACTGAGGGCTGCCACTAGCCAGAAAGACTGAGGGCTGCTACTAGCAAGGGAAGACTGAGGGTTGCCACTAGCCAGGGAAGACTGAGGGTTGCCACCAGCCAGGAAGACTGAGGGCTACTACTAGCCAGGGAAGATTGAGGGTTACCACTAGCCAGGGAAGACTGAGGGCTTCCACTAGCCTGGGACGACTGAGTGCTGCTACTAGCCAGGAAGACGGAGGGCTGTTACTAGCCAGGCAAGACCGAGGGCTGCTACTAGCCAGGAAGACTGAGGGCTGCTGCTAGCCAGGGAAGACTGAGGGTTGCCACTAGCTAGGGAAGACTGAGGGCTACCACTAGCCAGGAAGACTGAGGGCTGCCACTACCAGGAAGACTGAGGGCTGCTACTAGCTAGGGAAGACCGAGGGCTGCCACTAGCCAGGAAGACTGAGGGCTGCTAATAGGTAGGGAAGACTGAGGGCTGCTACTAGCTAGGGAAGACTGAGGGCTGCCACTATCAGGAAGACTGAGGGCTACTACTACCCAGGGAAGACTGAGGGCTGCCACTAGCTAGGAAGACTGAGGGCTGTCACTAGCCACGAAGACTGAGGGCTGCTACTAGCCAAGGACGACTGAGGGTTACTACTAGCCAGGGAAGACTAAGGGCTTCCACTAGCCTGGGACGACTGAGGGCTGCCACTAGCCAGGAAGACTGAGGGCTGCCACTAGCCAGGAAGACTGAGGGCTGCTACTAGCTAGGGAAGACCGAGGGCTGCCACTAGCCAGGAAGAATGAGGGCTGCTACTAACCAGGGAAGACTGAGGGTTTCCACTAGCCTGGGAGGCCTGAGGGGTGTCATCAGCCTGGGAGACTGAGGACTGCTACAAGTAAGGGAAGACTGAGAGTTGCCACTAGCCAGGGAAGACTGAGGGTGGTTACTAACCAGGGACGACTGAGGGCTGCCACTAGCCAGGAAGACTGAGGGTTGTTACTAACCAGGGAAGACTGAGGGCTGCCAGTAGCTGAATCGGAGCAGCACTTACGGTTGAGGTAGGCAGTATTTTTTTTTCCAGAGCTCCTGTGACCGACATCAGACGACTGTAACCCACCTTGCTCTTCCAGGCGCAGCTTCCAGACCTGGCTCTTTCACTGTTCATTTCTACAACATCACAAGTTGAACATCCCCTCTGCTGAACACCGTCATTCCAAATCATCAACTGATCTACTTTTCTCTGAAATTCAATAGTTTTAAGAATGCCTCCCATCTGCACCAACAGACCTTTATCATCTATCTGCCACCGTTTTCATTCCAAGGGTGATGTTTGCGCCTATTTTAATACGAATCATCTCAATCCTTACCTTATGAATTTTGACACTCCTGAGTTTGATGCTTTCTGGCTCAGAATTTCCCTACCTTTATTAACCAAGTTTTTATGTTGCGTGTATTTCCCCCTTCCCCAACCCCCACCTACCAGTTACCCCAAACTTGTTTAATTCTTCGACAATATGACTTCTTGCTGTAGCATTGCTCTTCTCACATCCTCACGCGGTAACCCACAATGTAGGGAATTATAGTGTGCGCCACAAGAATAAGTGAGGCTCTTTACCCGGGGGTGATCCCAATGGAAGTGAAGCTTTTTCTTTTCCCCCTTAATGATCTAGTCCAGGTAATCAAACACCCAACATGAACTCTCAACTCTTACGATCACTCTTGCAACACACTTACCCTCTTCATCACTTGTGAACCTCCTTCCTATTTGTACACTATTTTTGCACCCTCAGGGGTCCTCTTACCACAATCTTATTTCTGTCTCTTCTAACTGGGCACGGCCGCCCTCTTTCACCTCTGGAAACGCCATCTTTGACGCTTTGGGAGAACTCAGCAGTCATCCCTGCGTGACTTTGCTTTACTAGTTTGCCTTGGGATGAGTATGGCTTCGCTGGCCAGGATGCCTCATGTTGTGCTGAACGCATAGCGGAAGTTATCTTGGCTGGAGTGGAGTCCTGGATTCTATCTTCTGCTAAATCTTTCCCTTGCCAATCACAGTTTGATGGCTCGTGCTGTCATGTCTGTCATGTCAGGGACAGAGAGCGTAACAGGCCATGAAACTCTTCTCTTTCCCTGAATCCCACTTCGCTGTCACTGCTCCGAGTCACTGCCCAGCTGTATATCATAAGAGTGTGATGCTTTGACGTTTTCTTTTACAAACAAGAAATCTCTCTTCTTTAACCAGAACCAACTCCTGTAACTTCTGTGATTCAACATTCCTTTCCCTCTCTCTTCCGACCTGATCAATATATAGCTAACTCTGCATCTGGTAAAGCAGCTCTTTTTGGCACCTTATTTTCCTTAAATTCAAACTTGCATGATTCTGCTTCTAATCTCCCAACCCATCTTTAATTGCGCCCATGCCATCTATGTTTACCTCTTGCAAGGTCTTCCGAGTGCTGCGTCTGGCCCAGTTGGCTTACCTCCTCCAGTCCTAAGGAGTCTACCCCTGAACTTGCTCAGATCCTTCCTCGTCTATTTCGTTTGTCTAAAAAGCCAGATTTCTTCTTGGAAGCATGCCTTGGAGCAGCCCATCCCTAAAAAAGGACACCACTCTAACTCCAATTGGTGTCCCATCGCTTACATCTGCTTTCTCCAAAGTTGTTGAAATTCTCCTTAACCCTCATTTTTGCAGACATTTAGAATCCCATTCGCTTCAGTCTGGTCACCAGTACGGACCTCGCCATACAAGGGCTACTGGTGATCTATCCTATGTGACTCACCTCTGGTTTTCTCGCTCAGGGATTTCGGAGAAACTTCTGTCGTATCCTTCGACATATCCGAAGTATTTCCCATAGTGTGCCATGAGTCTTTGCTTTTTAAACTCCGATCCTCTGTTTGTTCTGCTTCAGTCTGTCCCCTAATGCTCATCTTTCTCCCTGGTAGTTCCGTTGCAGTAGCCGTTGATGGAGCGACTCCCTCCTCTTCTCTTGTCAACAGTGGTGTTCCTCAAGGTTCTCTCCTATCGCCTTCTCTTTATCGTCTCCGTAAATGATCTTTAATCTTCTAATTCTAACGCCATTTACTCTTGGGCTGATGATACATTTTCACACACTTCGGCTCACTCTCCCTCCCCTCCTCCTAATACTTGTTCCCCTTCCCAACATTACATGCTTTTTTTCGCTCATTTCGACGCCCTGAGCGGCATCTCAGAATAAGGAAGCAGTACCCGGGTTAAACCCAATAGTGCTAAAATGCATTTTTCTCTATATTTCTATCTAAGAGTCACTCGTTTCCCTCAGTCCTTTTTAACAACACTATAATTTAACCCAGAAGTAACATGAACATATTCGGCGCTACCTCATCCTCCATTTTACCCTCTAACCTCGCAGTCATTATCACAAAGTCTGCTTTCTACAAGCTGGTGGTATTGTGTAGGTGACGTAAATATTTTCGTAGGAGGCAGCCATTGCATAATTACGTGCAGCGCTTTAATTTGCCTCAGTGCGGAGCGCTTCCCACACATGTGGGTTGGGTCATCCTCCACCTCTCTCTCATCGAGAGTGGCATCAAAAGCCTTACCTGGTATTAGCTCTCGCGACATCACCTCTCTTTAGCATTCCCTCTCTGAACACCGCCATGTTGCTGTTCTTTCTGTTCTACAATTGATATTTTGGCCATTGTTCTTGTGACCTGTTTGAATGTGACGCACACACACACACACACACACACACACACACACACACACACACACACACGGACATGAGGCACGCGTGTAGCTGTTCCTTTCCACAGTTTCTGTGTGGAAACGAGCCGCTTAAGGACTGACCGTTATGACACCTTTATATTCCCTGGAACAGCTAAGCTGAGGAATTCTCTTCCTCATTACATCGTTCCCTCGTCATGATGAATTTTTACAGTCTATTTCTCTCACTTTGTTCGTTTAACCCGAGGTGGCCTTTGATTGGGCTATGTCTTGCTCTTGCCATGTCTGTTACTAGAAAAAGGAGGAAAAAAAAAGCAGGGAAGACTGAAGGTGACCACTAGCCAGGGTAGACTGAGGGCTGCCACTAGTCAGGGACCACTGAGGGTTTCCACCAGCCAGGAAAGACTAAGGGTTTCCATTAGCCAGAGAAGACTCAGGGTTTCCACTAGCCAGGATAGACGAATGGTTTCCATTAGCCAGGGACGACTGAGGTTTCCACTAGCCAGGAAAGACTAAGGGTTTCCATTAGCCAGAGAAGACTCAGGGTTCCCACTAGCCAGGGTAGACTGAGGGTTACCTCTGGCCAGGGAAGACTGAGGGTTTTCACTGGCCAGGGTAGACTGAGGGTTCCCACCAGCCAGGGAAGACTGAGGGCTGCCACTAACCAGGGAAGATAGTAAGGTAGTAAGTGGCCCGGTGGGCACCAGTGGCCGGTAGCGGCAGACATCATCCACGAGGGTAAACTGTTGTCGGGAGATGCTGCTGACGAGGGGAGAGCGGAGCCGTGAGGCACGCGGGGGAGGGAGGGAAGGGGAAGGACGAGAGGGGAATATCTAGAAAAAAAAAAATCAGCGTCCGAGGGGAGGCGTGTGATGCGGGAGGGGAGCTGTGTAGAGCCTGGAACGTCAGGGGTTATCCGCAGGCCAGACTGTGGACACTGGTGATAAGGTAGGCACAGGAGGAGGATGTGGCGGGGAGGCGTGAAGACTGAAGGGTGTGTCAACAGAGAAACGAGGTGGTTGGGGCAAGAGAAGTCAGAGACGGGGAGGTTGGGCACGAGACGGGGAAGTTGGAGCCAGAGATGGGTAGTTTTGCCTAAGAGACAGGGAAGTTAGGGCCAAAGAGAGAGAAGTTGTGGCCAGATATGGGTGCGTTGGGGTCGGATATCGGTCGTAGTGAAGAAGACCTGTGGAAGTGGAAAGGCCAGACAGCGAGGAGCCTCAGTCATTAGGTATTCACACCACACGAGCGAGTAAGATTATGTATTCAGCCGTATGTCATAGTTGTCCCTCAGCCGAGGAGGACGCCGCATTCTTCCTAAATTAGAGGGAGAGAGGGACGGGAGAGGGCACGGTAGGTGAGAGCAGGGAGATCAGGGCAGAGGGAGAGGGACGAGGGAGAGGAGGGAAATGAGAGAGTGAGGAGTGGAGGGTTAGGAAACTAATCACGGAGTTAGACCCTCCCTTTCTTACGTCATTATTGTCACTCGTATTGGCGGTGGCTATAGTGGAGGCTGGGGGACTCTTAATGTTGGAGCAGGAAGGGGCAGGGGGACTCCTGATGTTGGAGCGGAAGGGGACAGGGGGTCCCCTACTGTTGGAGCGGGAGGGGGCAGGGGACTCCCAGTGTTTGAGTGGGAGGGGGCAGGGGGACTCGGAATGCTGGAGCGGAAGGGGGCAGGGGGACTCGTACTGTTGGAGTCGGAGGGATAGGAGACTCGTAAAGATAGAGCGAGAGGGGACGGGGGGACTCCAAATGTAGGAGCGGGAGGGGGCAGGGGGACTCCAAATGTAGGAGCGGGAGAGGGCAGGGGGGACTCCAAGAGGATCATGAAGAATCTGGGAGTTTAGTTTGAATGGTATATTTTGTGGCAGGTGTTTCGACCATATCATGTGAGGCTATACTTGCCTGCCTTCCTGATGGTCGTACAGCTGACGAACGCTGCTCTGGTGGTCGTATAGTAAAGGAACGCTGCCGTGGAGGTCGTGCTGCGGATGGACGCTGCTTCGTTACAAATGAATCCAGGAAGATGAAATTGGCACCCTGTGGGTCAGGAACAGTTGCCCCTGTCTTTGGTTATCTTAATGACTGTGTCCAAGACGGAACGAAGGAATGAAATGAAACTTTCTCTTGTTTACTGAGGATGAAGCCGTCGCGTGTGCGTAGAGGGGTTGGTTGCTAGAGGTTGTGTCCAGGACAGGTAGCTAAAGAGGGACTGTAGGATTGGCGCTGGTGTCACCCGCGCTGCAGGAGGCGCCACGCCTTCGGCTGGTACTGCTGCTGGTGTCTGGCCTTTGCTGAGGGGTTATCAAGCCGTACTGTAGCCAGTCAAGAGGTCATTTCCACGAAATGTGTGTTCTGTACTGGAAGACTCTTGGTGTATATTGGATACCTATAGTCACCGTACTCTAAGTTGGCGGAGAAGCCACGCCCTTCTTCCATAGCTAAGGTAGCTGATTGGTTCATATACAGTGTTCGTGTCGCAATCCATTTATTCACACTAAGTGTGTTCACAGTTTATAATCAGACCTGTTTTTCTGTAAGATAATGTTAGAAATTGGGAACATAAAAATTTAAATGATTTTAAGGCATTATCGCTTTATATTTGCTACAAAACAAAGAAATAATGAATAGGCTTCATTCGAAAATGATGGTGTCCTTGACTTCAACCGTTTGTGATACATGTTTAACATTTTTAACATCCTTTAAATTGCTAATGCCATAAGATTATCAAAAATTATGTTCTCAAGTTTTGACATCATCATACAGAAGAACAGGTCTTATTATAAAATGTGAACGCACTTAGTGTGAATAAATGAATAGCGACACGAACACTGTATATGAACCAATCAGCTACCTTATCTCTGAAAGAGGGGCGTGGCCTCTCCGCCATCTTAGAGTACGGTGACTATAGGTGAGGTTATCGATGCTCGAGGTTTAAAAAACATTAATAAAGATCATTTGAAACACATAACCTGGACCATGTACGTAAATAGTGTTCAGTAGAAGCATAACGAGTGTGGTCAGTTGTTTTTATAACAACACTCTGGGTTTTAGTTAGCAAGTTTTAAAATGGTGAGTAATGAGAGGAGAGGAAGAGTGTTCTTGAGAGACTGACTTCATTATCTGAAATAAGCAGAAGAATCTATTGGAACGCTGACAACTAGCGACGAAGCCGAGCAGCCTTCTCTCTCATCATATTCAGACCAAGTTGGGGAGGTGGGCAGAATCCTTCTCACCTTTAGCTTACACACACACACACACACACACACACACACACACACACACACACACACACACACACACACACACACACACACACACACGAGGTTGAAGGCCTAAGAGGGAGCTGATGATAGAGAAGAAAAGAAGCTGATGTGAGACGCTGAAGTATTTCCCTAGTGGGAGACCCATTACTGTCAACACTACCTAGATGGCGTGGTGGGGTGGAGGGATGAAGATTGTGGAAAATATGAAGATGTTAGGTGAGATGTAAGGTCATGAGGGAACATGAACCGCATAAGGCGCCTGCCTCTCATGGTCATGAAGGATTATGAACCCCATAAGGTGCCTGCCTCTCATGGTCACGAAGGATCATGAGCCACATAAGGCGCCTGCTTCTCATGAAACTTCATGCAGTGTACAGACGGATCATACATAATTACTCACAAGGCCACTTGACGTGTTTGGGAACTCGTACTAGAGAGCTGACTGCCAGGACAGCGGAAGAGGGCAAATTTGTCCCTTTTTTTAAGGAAGGTGGTAGGTATAAGATGCTGCAATATTGGTCGGTATCACTGAGAAGAATTGTCATGCCATTTCTTGAAAAGGCAACGAGAAAGCAGCAGGATGAGTGCTGGCAGAATGGAGACTACGGAACTGAGAGACAAAAGCTTGGGTTCCCAGGGAAGAGCTCATGCAGAACGGATTCTCGGGACTTGTGTGACGCAGTGAGCAGGAACATAAAGAAGAGATAAGTGGATGGGGTGCACGCTCTCGCTCCGTCCGAAGGCATCACTCTCCCAAGCAAGAGGCTGGGGAGAAACGAGTATAGACAGGAATAAAGAAGAGTAGTACCGTGGCGGATGGAAACGAAGGGCACATGTCAGAGATGCCCTTTTGAACTGGGTCTTGCTTCCACTGCTCTTCCTGTGTCGTATAAAGGTCCTGCAGGATGAACTCGAATCCTACATGAATATGTTTGCAGACAGTGGTAAATTGAAAACGAAAGGAAGAAAGTATTAAGGATTGTAACACCGCATTTGAAGCAAGACTTCTTCCAACTTGATATAAGATGAATGAAGTGCAGTTGGAGCAAATGTAAGGTAAATGAAGCGAAATCGTGACTCGTCTCGTGAGGAGTGGATTAGGGCCACGTACGTGTGAGAGGTGGTCAGGGATGACGTAGTGTCCATTACACAGCCGGTCACCTGAACGCTATATGAGGGAGGTTTGTTGAGGATGGAAATCATAAACTGGTCAGTGGTTAATATGCAGTAGTGGTGTGGAGGCTCGAGTCCCTTCCTCAGTAGCTGCGGGAAGAGGGCGAGGGTGTGTGTGTGTGTGTGTGGTGCGCGTCGGAGGGGAACGTCTTGCCCCCAGCCTTGGTCGATACACTCCTCAATTCAGCACAGGGTAAACACATGTCGGTACATGACACACACCATGACACTCGTGGGCTCAAGTCAGGTTCGCTGATAACTGTGCGTGTTGGAGCATTAATGCAGGTGCTGATGTGGAGAGGATCTGCACAATATGGCCGGTCGGTCGTGAGTATAGAGGGCAGGCTATAGAGGTTAAGATCGTTGTACTAGACTTGTTGATGACAAGTTTTTTTAACTGTTATTTCCAAAGGGCAGGTCCCGGACAGAATTCTTGATCGAGGCCAAGACATTCATGAAATAGTTAAACAAAAAGAAATGAACCTGATATGAAGAAGGGAGGATAGGAAAAATGTTATTAAGTCATGAGACGTCAGAAGGATGGAGAGGTTTGTGGTGTCCGGACGAAGGGTAGAATAAAGGTAGATCCAATGGCTCAGTTATAATGAAACAGAAAGTAAGATCCTGACACGGGGATATGGCATGGTTCTGGCCATCACACACATACTCCTGAGTCAGGAGGGTAGTACTTCCCTGGGTGGCTGCTGTCTACATTATTTAACCCAACGTACATGACAGAAAGAAGTTCCTCTGTCAGAAAATTCCGTGACATGTGTCAGTGGATGTAATTACAGAATACATCTTGACGTGATGCATGTCAGGAACGTTTACGAGAGGTGGCGGGAAATAGTGTCGAAGTAAATTGCCAGACAGTCAGGAGTGTGTTTGTCATTGCTGCTAAGGGTAAACATTTCCACGATATATCGATCGTATTCACATTCATACAAAAGTAACAGTAGCCTTTCAGTCTGAGTGGTCAGTGACCAGGACTTTTTCTTGATATAGAAGGCAAGGTTTCAAGGACGGCATATGTGAAGGGTACGTGTCTGGGAATAGGTGGTGACAAGTGCAGAGCGTACAGTGGGTACAATACTTCGGCATAGGAGCATGACCGACGGGCCCGAGTGGGGCCAGGGACCTGCAGCATCCGCCCTGTTAGAATAGAAGGAAGAGTATTCAGGGTATTGGTATGACATAAATAAAGACAACATAGGACATACGTGCACGGAGTATCAATGTTTGCATAAGGACAAGGCAGTAAACTTGGTAACTGCAAATATTACTGTGGAAAGTGGAAATGTATTACAATATTGGGTAAGCAATGTGTTGGATAGAGTTGATTTGGTAGTTGAAGAGGTGTTTCTGGTGAAGGTTTAATTAAGGAACGTGCATTAAGTACATGGTGCATAGCTTACTGGCTACATTGCGTGACTGAAAAGTTACACGATTTTGCCAAACACAGACGCATCATATGTAAACAAATCCTTCTTTTTCTTTATTTTTTCACATAAAGTCTTCAAAGCAAACACCTAATCCACACTTCCTCTGCCACTCCTGAAAACACAATATTCCACCCCATCTGATGATCTGCACATTCTTTTACCTTTCTAATCACCACTCTTCCATACAACTTACCAGCTATATTCAATAAGTTTATACCTCTGTAATTTGAGCAATCCCCCTTGTCCTTGCCTCCTGGCTCTATAGATGCATTCCGCCAATCCTCAGGCACCTCACCGTGCTCCATATATACTCTGAAACTTCCAGCTAACCAATCAACAACACAGTCAACCGCTTTCTTTTTGGAAATTCAACTGCGATATCATCCACTCCAGCCGAATTGCCACATTTCATCTTACGCAAGGCTTTCACCACCTCTTCTCTATTTACCAAACCACTTTCTATGACTTATTTCTTCACATCCCACCTCGAACCAGCCACCCTACACTTGGCACCCTATCATCGAAATATTCAACAATCTTTTAAGATAATCACTCCATCTCCTCCTCACTACTAGTGTGTGTGTGTGTGTGTGTGTGTGTGTGTGTGTGTTTGGTACAGATGGTTACATTAAATCTCTATAACTTGAAGTCATAGCTCAGAGTAAGTCAAATTTTGGATAAAGCGTGAGGACATGCTCGAACATATTAATGAATCACAAAGTCCAGGATACAGCAGGCTTTGAGGCCTGAAATCCCTGATTGTAGAGTAGTTGTAATGTTCAAGTGTGTGTCTGTCAGGTACAGAACAGATCCGACATTTGGACGGTTAAGGATCATGTCTTATATTACAGCTATCTGTTCACTCAGCGTCTCTCCAGAGGTATAAACGTCTGCGGGCCACTGCCATGAGAGCTGTGTGGACTATATCTAGCTATGGCTTTACCGGGATTGTCTCATGCAAGGTTGACTCGATTCCAGGCAGCCGAACGTGTTGGGAAGGTGTGGGTGAGTGCAGACGGAGGTGACGGGCCAGGCATCACGCCACACACCCCCATGAAAATAAACCCGCATATTCACAGACGCACGCACCAGTAATGGCACTCCAGGGACGGGCTGGCATCAAGAGAAATTCGATCCAGGCTCAGCCCTGGTGAATATTGGCACACACACACACACACACACACACACACACACACACACACACACACACACGCACACAATTAGTGAATGTCATGAACGGTACAAGACTTGAGTCATCAACTCTGTGTTAGTCCGAACATACAAGACTGCATCAAAGATGCATATCTTCCAGAAAGAAACATAGCGCGTTAAAGAAGCCCTCATCAACAAGAACTCTGACCTCGACAGACATCTAAAATACTTCATGCAAAACAAGCTCCGAGCGGCAGAAACTACAGGCAACACAACATCAACAGCACCTCAGAAGAAAACAAATTCATGCTAGTCGCCTACCACAGATATAGAAACAAAACTTATCATAAGCAACTACCTGTACAAAAAGGAAAAAGAGAGCATTACATGAGTTCAAAGTAGTTTACGAATTTAAGTGTCAAAAAGGAGATGGTGAGCTCTTTACCAACATGACCCACGTTGGAAGCAGAAACCTGTACACTATCCAGCAGACTCAGCCCACACCTACAAGAAGGCTTCGTCAAAGTACTAGTCGCCAAGAAACGCAACACTGGCCTCACACGAGAGACGATTGTTCAATCCACAAGGATACTACGCCGTGGACAACACGCCTGCACATCACCCAAACACTAATTATGAAGAAACAACCAAAGCTCAACAACTAGAACACTGAGCAAGACAGGCTACTGCAGCTACACGCCCCAGCATCGCGGCACAGCCAATGAGTGCACAGCGCTACGTGCACGTCCGCCTGCTGGTAATTACCCAGCCTGACCCAGCTACCTGCAGTCATTCCCAGCTGCTCCAGTGACGTCTCCACATGCTCCTGAAGATGAGTTCAAGGATTCAAATCAAAATTTTGAAACAACCCTTGGAGGTATCTTAACAGAACCTCCCCACCCACGTTACAACAGATATACGACAACATGAAATTTTCAGAAAGAATCGGAGGAGAAAACAGTTATTTAATTATTTTAAAAGAATATATATATATATATATATATATATATATATCCCAGGGGATAGGGGAGAAAGAATACTTCCCACGTATTCCCTGCG
>JAYMFT010385897.1:0-20124 GCA_038088735.1 Panulirus argus | reverse complement strand
ATATATATATATATATATATATATATATATATATATATATATATATATGTGTGTGTGTGTGTGTGTGTGTGTTCATAACTACCAATTAGCAATACCTATTTACCTATTTGTGCTGTACAGTAAGCAAGGTTTTAATTGGTGAGACCCCATATCTTGAACCTTCTATGCTACAATACTTTTTGAAACTTCTGTCAGCTTTCCTCATTTACTATTTCCTCATTCAGTCTCTTCCATTGTTCTCTCTATACATCTTTCGTAGAACTATACACTGTATATTATATCAATCTGGTTTAAAAACTGAAGAGGTCACCCATCACTCCTCTTTCTTCCATGGCGGTCAAATGTATGGCATCTAGCCCTGTAACTTTGCTCTCTGAATTCTGGTACCACCTTTGTTGCCCTCCTCTGAGCCTTCTCTATTAGCTCTTTGAGCTTCTTTAGGTGATGTGAACTAACCTCAGAAGCAAATTCTAAGTTTGACCTTTAAAGAACAGGAACAGTTTGCTGAATATTTCCTTATCCATAAACTTGTATGGACAAAAAACACACCACAAAATTTGCTATGTCCAAGAAATTTTGGTCCAGAACACATTCCATCATTATCAAATGTATCCCTGCGAGAAAACAATTTCTGTTCATAACATTTCAAATTGCAGTGTTTTTCAAAATCAAAATACTATGCTAAACAAGGATTATCAGTTTTTTCATTCTTTATAAATACTTTAAAATATTATCTTTCAAATCTTTTCAACCAATTCACTCACCATGCTCCTACAACAGAAATAATCATCATCCATACCTAGGCATTATAAACTGATAATTTAATATGTGTGTTATATGTGTTAGTGGGTTAGAATGATATCCCCACCCTTAAAATATAAAATTAAGGTCACATATCTATGCATCACCATGCTTCTAACTGTATATATCAATCTACAGAACAGAAATGCACTTGTTCTAGTAACATTACCTAAACATAGGATCACCATAATCCATCCAAAATATTTTTGCAGACGTCGACACATGAAGAAAAACAACCCTTAATAAAAAAATTAATCATTTTATTAACAGCTTACAGTATCTACAATCATTAATCATAAAAAATTATATTAACAGCATGCAATATCTACAATCGTTAAATACACAAAATACACTTGGAAATATTTCTCATTCCAGGAAATGTTAATAATGCCTGCTTACATAAATATTGATACATTGTTATTAATATACATTCACTACTCTACCACAAATTATACTACAGCAGTAGGCTCCTTAAGCCTTAACTACAATCATAATAAGACAATAAGTAGTTTTTGTAAGAAACAGAATCATACTAAACGTACCTTTACAAACACTATAGTAATTTGGGTCAAATTTATAAAACTTCTGATCAAATTCACCAAATATAAAAAGGTATTTCACAACAAAATTACCGGCTACATCACATCTAAAGTAAGGAATGGGGCTACCAGCCCCAGTGGTACACAGTGGTGGAGCATGGGCCTCCTGTATCCAACAAGTAAAATCGGTGAGTTCATCTTCAAGGAAATTACAAGATCTTCATTAAGACCCTAAAGACACAGACATGATCCAAAAGCGACACTACAGAAGAGTTATCCTCTACGAGATATTCCAGAATAAATAATCACTTACTTTTAGAATCTCACCTTAACAGCAAAGTCTTCAAGAAATACTGTAAATCCTGTTCTATGGTATGCTCTATACAGAAGAAGGATACTTATAAACCTACTTTCAGACCTTGCCAAGCATCAACTATAGTGTCACACATACACTAAGTATGGCCACCACCTCATTTATACTAGCATGAACAGCTGGCAACCATTTTTCACAGCCTTTTGCTCACTTTACCATGTACATTACTCATCAGTCTTGTGAAATGTTGTGTGATTCCATTTCAACACTGCCTGCAGACCTGTCAACTCTTCTGCTAGTTAGCATGCCAGTGTCTGGTCACTAGCCAACTGTGAAGTATCTGCAAGAATGGAAGATATCACTCGAGTGGCTACAATATTGCAGACTATGACAGACACTGCACTACATCAATACAATTATCATCAGTGATATGCTGCCTGAGAGTTAATTCGAGCTCTAAGAACTTACAATGAATCATCTATCCTGATGCCAAATGCTTGATTTATAGTTACAGTGAAAATGGGAATGGCAAAACTATGCAGCAATCACAAATAATCCCAATAATCTGCAGTATAACAGCTGGGTAAATGTCTTCACTCATCCCCGACCTCCACTCCGTAAATATGAGGAATGCCAACATTCACATGCGAATGCGATATGTGACCTTAAGCACTATCACTCACCATCACATTCACAATGGTGAAAAATAATCTTAAATGTATCTTCACTAAACCCTTGATAAACCTATATTCACTTCACCCTTGGCAAACACATTTTCACTTCACCCTCAACTAACCTTCGCTACACCCGCAATATGCCTAAATTCACTTGACCTTCAACACAAATACATGCTTGCTTCACCCTAAACAAACACACCTCACTTCAGCCTTGACAAGCACACCTTCACTTCATGCTCAAAAAACACAATTACCTCACCCTTGACAAACACAATTTCAAAACACCCTCACCTTCACTAAATCCTCAACACCACTGGCCTTTGACATGCCCCTTGCAGGTCAAGGTTAGGATGCTGACAGCAGGAAAGCAAATTGAAAACTTCAAAAAGAAAATAAAAAACTATAGGTATCCCTTCTAAGGATATACAGTACAGTCTCGTCAAAAAATTCTTGCTTCAAAGGAGCACATTCCGTCACATTTGGCAAGACTGTATTATTTTCACCTGAAGAAATAGAGTACAGCCTCATCAAAGAATTTCTTGCTTCAAAGGAGTCCATCCTGTCCTTGCTAATGACTATAGTGCAGTCACAGTTGCAGAAGCCCACAGAAAAGGGTTCCTGGGTAAAAATCAGAATCCTTTGAGAAAGAACTCCTAGGGTAACTGAAGAAAATATTTATACAAAATTTAGTGCTTAACAATATTCACATCCATTCAACACATATCAACCCTACAACTGTGAGGATTTGAACCTCAAAGTCCTTCACTAATGTGTGAGGCAGGGGAGTAGATAACCACTCAACCGCCAGTACCCAGAACAGAAAACTGACTATTTTACAACAAGTGATAGGCAACAGTGATCCCCAGTGGGCCAGTTCCTGTGACCCAAGTCAAATAATTAAAGTCTATAAGCAGAAGCATCTACTCTGGATCTTCCCAAAGCACAGAAAGCTGAGTTTGCAAGTATAATGAAGTCATTATATGAGAAGACATCAGGCAGCACCTAGACTACTTACTTTAGTTTGATGGAGTTAAAAGTATGCATTTTGTGCTTTTATATGAATCCTCTGAACACACCCTTGAAAATAAAGTTGGGGAGTGTTACTTACTTTGTTGCTGCAACAGAAATGACAATACTCGCCTCAGACCACCTTGCTCTGCCATTCAAAACAGTCCTAGTGGAAGCTATCTGAAGATTAGGAGGGAATGCCACAATTTTTAGTTAACCACCAAGATGGCCATGTCAATGTCTTAGTCAACCTCAAAAACCAGTGGTGCAGAGGGTGACGTAAAGGTGTATTTGTCAACTATCAAGTGAAGATGCACTTTATGAGGGTGAAGTGAAATCAGGTTATCATCATTCTTCTTTCTCATAATCAGCATCCTCACCATGGCCTTTGAAATGACCCTTCCAAGTCAGTTCAGAGGCCAGTAACGTAGTAATGATGTGTTTGTCTGGGGTGAAGAGAGGATCCATTTTTTGCTAATTAAGTTAATTTAGGTTTTGCTCTTGCAGATGTGTTTATTGAAGGTGAAGTGAATTTAAGCCTATGAAAAGTGTAGTGAATAAAGTGAAGATGCATATATCAAGGGTAAAGCAAAGATGCAAATGTTGGAACAAGATATACTGCATTTGCTTGCAAACGTTGGCACTTCTAGCTGCAATCAAATCCCCCTATGAGAAAACTTTTTTGTGCTGTTAGTTACATCTTAATATCAAAATGCTATATGCTACAATATCCACCTTACTGTCATGCTATCAGAACATTACAATTAACAAATAACCCCTTCCATCATTAATGCCTTTATGAAAGAGAATGTTACTCGAACTTTTCAATGTTTATCAGCTCATAATACTGTGTCAACAATAAAAGATGTATTCAAAATATTAGCAGACAATTCTCCATGATGATTTTATCTCATAAGTTAAAAAGGAACTACTAAGCTGCACTATGAAGACACAACATGAAGAGAATGAGGTTTGCCTCAGCAACTACGCTGAAGGAGAATGCTGAAGTAAGGAAGTATGAAAAGATGCA
Organism: Panulirus argus; assembly: GCA_038088735.1. Classification (NCBI taxonomy): domain Eukaryota; kingdom Metazoa; phylum Arthropoda; class Malacostraca; order Decapoda; family Palinuridae; genus Panulirus; species Panulirus argus. The sequence goes on along the minus strand of JAYMFT010385897.1, from coordinate 15,756 downwards.
TACAGGATAAAATGCAAACAATAATTGCCTTATAAATACCAAATCAGCAATACCTGAAGGATTGTATGGAGTTTGGAAACATATAACATATCATCAGTGCTGCTAAAATGTGAATGTGGTCAAAGCATATAATCATTACTAGGAGAGAGCATGGCTTTTACCTTCAAGAATAAACATGACCATTTTGGTTTACTCTCTAGTGCATAGGAATATATACATGAAATTAATAAACAATTCATGCACAAGCTATGACAAGCATTTTCAATTAAATATTAATAAATGATAAATATTAAGTAACAGTACCTTGAAAAACACATTCTTAAAATCCTGGGAAAACTTACCATGAAATATCAGTTACAAGCAGATACAGAACAGATAGGTAACAGTTATGCTAGCATAATCTGACTAAAAATTTCTTTTGTCTGGTGAACACAGCAGAGTTCTGTCATAATCTTCCACAGTATCATTCATTCACAGAAACCTCTCACCCATTCTAATCATTTACAGGTCCCTTCTACTTCTAATTTTCACACCCTTTCTTGCTTCTTTTCCTCTACTTTTTCCCAAGTGTAGACTCCCTCTCTGTTAATACATACTTTTATTTTTTTAGCACACATAATTCACATGGTGACTATGTCACTGAAGGAGAGTTAAACCAACAAGAAGTCTTCAGCAAATCTTCTGAGGTTTACTGCTAGTCTTCAGCACATGCATGTATGGACTGAATCCACAAATGAAATAACTGATGATCAAGCATATTCTATTCACCTCTGAATGCTAATAATATCAGTAAGACATGTCTTAAGCTTCTAATAAATTTGTAAATCTATTAATTATGACAAGGTCATTTAAACTTTTCCTGTCAGTTACACCATCTGATGTCTCAAAGACCCATTTAAAAAACCCACATTTGTAAAAGATCAATCTATATACAGCTATGAATGAGTTTGTTCTGCTATCATATTATGTAAACCATCCATTTTTTTAATGATCAATCAGTATACTCTACTTATTGAAAACTTTTTAAGTGCTAACATTTCTTCATTAAATTCTTTCTTCATCAGACTATATTAAATTAACTCTTAACTTGAGCCAAAATTAAAGCAAGAGGACCCACTAGGGGCTGATGTATACTCTCGAGATAAGGCACTGTTAACCCTTTGAACAGCCTTGCGGCTGAGGACTTTCTTGGCTAATCTGTCTCTTGGTGTGGTCTTTTTTAAGTCTGTCAAGTTTTCGTACTTGCGTTTGTGCTTTTTTCGCCCTTTAGTCACTTTCAGATCAACACCCGTAGCCGCCTTTAATTCAGCTAAAAGCTGAGGGTCCTGCCAAGCTGGATGGTCTCTTTCATATTTTTCATGAGCGGCACGTTCCCTAGCTGCATCCTCAGGTTTCAGGGGCTTGCCAGTTTCATCTCGAGGAACAATTGGGCCATGAAGAGGACATTTCTCTCGATCTTTACGAGGACACAGGCGGCCTGACATAAGTGGAGCTCGACAAGCCCATTTCACAGGTTCGAAAGTCAACTCATAATTTACTCTTTGTGTTGCAACTCCTAGGATACCTCCAGTGCTCTGGACTTCATCTTGTTCATGAAGGTCAGAAGTGGCCGTCCATACCTGGCTTAATCCAGCTAGAGGATTATGATGACGTTTGGGTGTAAAGGTATCATTGATTAGGTACTCATCTGGACATCTTATGGACTGGGATTTTTTCTCTTTATTACCAGACTCTTTTACTGACTGCTGTTTAGATGCCCAAGTTACACCAGATGTTGATGGCTGATTGTATGGATCATCTGGCTGAGAGGTTCCTGCATCACAAGGTGAACTAACCATACCCAGCAGAGCTGCTTCAGAAGCTGCTGCCCTTACTACTCGTGGATCATCAAAGGGTACCTCTACTAAATCATCATCATCATCGCTGTCAAAATCGTCATTAAGTGCAGCAAGTGGTTTCTCCTGTGGTATGATTTTCAAAGACTCAAACATTTTCACAGCCCCTTCAACTGACTGCTTCAGATCAAGGATACGTTTGACCAATCTCCCATTTCCCTCACTGTAAGGCCTCATGATTTGCTCCCATTTCTTAACTTGAGGGAAAAACTTGGTGTTCAGAACATGTACATGCTCTCTAAGGTTCTCTATTACAACTGCATTATCTGCCGTTTCCTGGACTTTCCTTATATCCTCAAAATTGATCTGAACATTAGTCCCTTTCAAGATCCCATGCCCACGCATGAACTCTGAACCATACTCAATATCCCCTTTTTCATCACCTTCACCTTCATCATCATGGAAGAACCCCCCTTCTTGGTTTATGGTTTCATCATGCATGAATCCACCTTCTTGACAGGTATCTTCCTCACCAAGTGCAATGAAAAAATCATGAACATCTGGAATCAATAACTTGAAGCAGTTCCGAAACTGCACAATGCAATCCTTTAATTCTGTTGAGCTCTCTTCAAGTTCCTTGCTAATCTTTTCAATTTTCTTTCTCTTTACTTCTTCATTTCTCTGTCTCTCTTCCTCAGCTCTTTGTCGCTCTGCTTCAGTTCTGGCTGTCAGTTCAGCAAAGTCAACTTTCTTACAGTCTCTTAAGTAAGTATACCCCAGTTTCAGTGTGACATAACCCTCACTGAAATGATCGTACCAATACTGAATAGCCTCTACACATTTCTGTTTAAGTTTTCTGGCAACTGCTTCTGGTTTTGGCAGTGGCTTGTGTGGGTTTAAACCTAACACAAGGTCCACAAAATTATTAAAGTCCTTCAGCAATAATTCACGAAAGCAGTGCGATCTGCGAAAGATTTCATCACAAATCTGGAAAGCACTGTATCTTATTTCTGCATGTTTCTTCCTAAGCTGTTTACTAAGCAACCTGTATAATTCAATTACATATATGTCTGAGGATTTACAAATTTTCTTCACTTTCTTGAAAGTTTCTTCATCTAACTTTTCTTTACCTGATGTAGTAAGCTCCTCAATCAACTTCTTGAGATGATAAGCTTGCTGATCATTCTCCATGTCTTCTAGTCACAGACAGTGATGGTGTCTGTTGAATGAAAGCAAGGTGTAACAGACCTTTTTAAAGGAGAAAACTATAAAGCACAATATGTTTTGCGTTCACTATTTCTTTCTTAGATACTAATCACAGATTAAAATATCTCAAAAAAGGGTATTAGCCAAATGTGAAGTTACATTTTCAAATCTATTAAGTCAGTTTTTACAACCATGGGGTGAACCAAAGTGTACAACCTCATACAACATTCAAAACCTTAAGTAATGTGCGACATACAAAAGAAACATTTTGATAATCAGGTTGTAAATCTATTCTCTCTGTACTCCAGGATAACTCCAGATGAGTCTTTCATCTCCATTCACACTTCCAACCCTTCACACAGAAAACTTCTAGGGTGATCATTTTATAAACAATCATCCAGAACCATCTGAGCTGCCTTTCACCTCAGCAATCAATTCCATGTATAACCATATTTTATGAGGTCTGTCCTTCCTCTCTCGTACAATTTTCTATCTGCCACTATTTGTTTACATCTTGCCCTCATGCCCTATATATCCACCTTTTATACTCTAATGTTCTTTTTACATTTTGGGGCATGGAGCTTGGGCATTTCAAACTGGGAAAATCGGTGAAACTTTTCCATAAAACCGTAAAATATAATTACAGATAAAATATGGATTCAAACTATCTTATCACATATTCCTACAAAGACAATTTCATTTCTTTAAAACAAGATTATTCTTTACACACGGTACTACTATATCTAAAGGAAAATTTTCCTTTTTTTTTTAAGATTTTCAAAGTATCTAAATTGATCTTACACTCCTATTTTCATAAATATCACCCTGTGAATTAAAGGCTTGACACTGGTAATAAAAGATACCATTTCGCACTGGAAAAGGGTCTAAATCTTGGTTCAGAAAGTGGCAATACAGAACACTGTACATAAAACTAATGAGAGATAATGCACCCTTCCCTTACACCAGTTCAAACACAAGCACACATGTATGAGCACAATCCTCATAAAATGCATATAACTATGGTATGTGACCCTTTCTCATACTGACTTATTAGGAGGGCTGCACACTTGTTACTTACAAGCAGTATATATCCATTAGAAACATCCATGCCCATACTTAAGGATTTAAATCACCTCACCAAATAGTACACTAAAAAGCTTGCACTGAAAGATGTTTCATTTTTAGGTACAAAAAGACATACACACAACCACATTTTCGTACACATACTCAGTTACACGTTAAAAGTCTTACATGCACACACGCACACTAAAACACAAGCACACATAAACACACACTCAAATATGCACATGCAACACTAATACAAATAGATGCACACACAATCAAACTTACACACAGACATACATATATAACAGACCCATGCACACATACTCAGGCACATGTGCCCTCAATTAAAAGAATGTGGTCTGGATCAAAATGTCCTAATGGCCTGGAACTGACTTAGCACCAAAATTAAGGTTAGTAAATGCTCCTTTGCTTTCATGAACCACCTCCTGATTGGATGAATAATTGGCATCTAACTATACGTGTGATTAGAGAACCACTTTGTTTTCAGTGCATGTACTCTAATTCATACAGCTGTCTAGATGACTATAATGTTGTCTAGATGACTTTAATGTTAGATCAAATAAGTATAAGGTGCTAAAGTTTGCATTTTAAGAACCCAGACAATAAAACAGAATAAAAGCATCAAAACAGCAAAAAGCAACTATTCAATCATCAATTAACACACCTCAGAAATGTCAATGATTTCCTCTAGTATTCACAGTTACAGTGCACTTTCAAATTACCCATTATACTCATAAAAAAATAATCAAAACCACATTTCCCTCACTATCTTGGTATTACGAATATACCCATTCTCAATTAACAGCAAGATGCTTCCTGTATAAATGGTCCTAGATTCACTATATATCTCTGAAAATTCCTTCATACTCAAATTTTGTCCTTTCATTCTACCTTTGGCTTTCCACTGCATATATTCCTAAAAATATCTCAAACATAATGTCTTTTACATTTCTAATTTTCCCTAAGCCATCCCAATTCAGCACTCATACCAAGTACTCTTTTTAATGATCAAAGTCCATTTCAGCCTTTAACCCTTATTTGGCAGCCAATGTCTTAAGATGTTAATGGTCAACATCACATTATGTTTCAATGTTTTTTTAATATGTGGGGGAACCAATGTAAACAAATGAGGTTGCTATTTCATCTGTTCCTGGTGTTACCTTGCTGAAGCAGGAAATACCAAGCAAGTACAGCATGAAGAAAAAAAGGGTAGCAATCTGCTCAATTAACTCATTAGGTTGGGGTTTAAGTTTTCATTCTCCCTATACATGATTTATATTCTATTTATCATCTAAAAGCTTTAACTCCATTCCCACTTGCATGGAGCAAACCAAGTGCATACAGCTTTTTAGCTAACTTACAGATATTCATAAATTTCAACCACTACCCAAGTGAATCAAATCTTTCATATTATAAAAAATTATCTTCATTTAACATGCATAGTGAACTGAAGTTTGAGGTGAGGCGAGGCTGATGACACCTCACACTTTAAACCTCAAAACATATTGCTGGCAGTGTCAACTAATTAAACAATCATTTCTCCAGCATCATCTATATTCATTATATATGAAATCTATCATATGATGGCACCTAACAAGATACTAACTCGTCAGAAGCAAAGTGATGTAGATGTCGTAGGTGCAAGAACTTGTTTTCCATAAAGAAAATATGTTTTTGCACTTACAGTGTCTCCACCACTCTGCTTTCGACAGCGTGACATCTTAGTTCTGTAAAACATGTCTATGAAGCATATATTCTAGCAAGTGGTTCAACTTTTATGATACCTACCCACATGGTTATACATTAACCTCTCATCCCAAATATTTACCTTAATGAAAGGTAAAGAATGGTTATCAAACTTCCTTGTTACTAACAAAACCTGTTTACATACACTCAAAAACTACAGCCAAACATGCTATTTGACAAAGTAAACATTAAATATAAATAAGTGGAACCACCTTTAAACATGAATAAATTTGCAGAAAGTATTTTCTTAAATTTTCCTCACATGGATAATAAGCAAATAAGTTTAGCATTTTTAATATAACGCTCAACAATATATCAAAGAAATACAATAAGCTTTGTTAGTATCACTACTTTGAATACTATCATCTGTGGAGCAAACCACCTCGGCTTGACATATATTTGCTTGTCAGAGCCCAGACAACTTACAAAAATTAAAGCTATATTCTGCCACCTTTATAAGTCATGCTTAAGAGTTACTTGTTCTTACCAAAATCAACAGCACACTCCACAGTTATGCTGTCCATCCACTAATGGCTGTCCAAGCGTGCGTGATGTAACAAGCATCTTCAGCTTCTGTCAGGCATATGTAGGTTTGTTCTGTTGCATCATGTAACACCTGAAATAATATAACTAGAGTCAGACACTGCAACCTTCCATCTCCATTGCTTTTTATCATACTGGTAAAGATAATAAAAATGCTTTCAACCTTCCAGTTTAACTTCTCCAACTTTAAATCACATCAACAGACACAGATCTTTAAAACACTTTCTCTGTAGGACAGCATTCCTGAGCCTTCACCAAATAGTAAATATTGGTTTAAAGCACAAAAGATGTCAATAAGCATTCAAAACATTGATGTTGTAGATTTCATTCATCTTCCTCATCAATCTCTCATTGATTTTGAGCACTGAAAACCAATATCACCTGAGAAACACCCACAGTGATACTTATTCTAGGTGAAATCAATAGGCAAACATTTTGAAAACATAAATTCAACATACCTTCAACTCTGGTTTCCATCTCAGCAAAATATACAGCAAGCTTCTTCCTCAATATTCACATAAATGCTTCAATCTGCTTCAATATTCTACCCTCTTTGTGGCAGTGAATAATATGCATCAAGTCCCCCTAATTAATCTAATTCTATAAGTTTTCCTGCACACAGAGATACTACTGTTGTATAGGTGCTATAATTGCTTTTATTGAGAATAGCTATTTCAAATCTAGAGGGGATTTATTTGCCAAAGATGGAATACTGCTCACGCATCTGGGGAGCTTTCACTCCACCTCTTTACTGAGTAGTGTGGAATCAAAAGCATTCCATCTCATTAATTCTCTTGGCATCATCTCTCTTCAACCTTCCCTTTCTGTACACCATGATGTTGCTGCTCTCTCTCTACTTTTAAGGAGTAATTTTAGCCAAAGTTCTCATGAAGTTTGCTGTATCCCCATCCTGCAACTTCTATGTGGAGGCCGGCCACTAGGGGATTGGCTGTGATGATACCTCCTTCTTTCCATGAACAGGTAAGCTATGAATTTCTTTTCTTTGTTCTCTCATTCCCTCCTTTAAGAGCTATGTCTACAAATACTTGTAGAGTCCTGATTAACTCATATATTCTTTCTCTCCAGCATCTTTATTTCATGGTAAATGTCATATCAAAATATAAAGATACTAAATGAACCTAACCTTTCCTGCTGCAACTTTTGCTGAATGCTGCACGACAATGCGACCCCAGGTAAATCTTTATGAATTATAAAGCAGTCATAGCATCATCGAAAAAGATTGCAAAACAGATCATAAAAATTGACACAAAGAAGCTAAAAATGTTGATACAAACATGAACTTCACTTGCAAACTCTGTGTCCGACGATATTAAGGATGTACTTTGCCAACCCTACTACAAACTTTTTATACTCATGAATTTCCATGTATGAGCCAATAGGAGATAAATGTTACAGGCGCCCTGAGCACAGTCGCCACACTGAACAGTCGTCCAATAGGAAAATATGTAAAGAAAACAATACACACCAAAATTCATACAACTGTAGCATTAACACTCGCCTTCAGCCTCATCTACCTATATAATGTTTGAGTGAACATTAACCTGGATTGCTCTCTTAACACATACATTTCTATGCACCCTAGAGACTGTCTGGGGCGCCGATAGCACTTCAGCCTCATAACAAAAGAGCTGCAATTTGAAATCAAGGGATAAACTATGGTGAAACACCGTCACTGTTGCGATTCTCTCGCGTTCCTCTTTATCAGCAATGATACGGCAATGAAATCAACATTAACCTATTCACTATTACAAATCGTTCAACCTTATCAAGAGCTTAAGCCTCACCTTATTAGTTCAATTGTTAATTCAGTTAAGTATAGTTAACTGGGTACGTTCGGCCTTAACCTTCTGACGTTTATTTACATACCTAGCATTACAAAACATTAGATAACGGTTGAAGTCAGGGAGGACACTTACGGCAGTTATCGTTTGTTATTTTGTGATGCAATGTACGATTTCGCTGCCATCTAGTGGTGAAAATAAAGACTACTGGCAATGACCTTTATGAATAAGGTTTTGACATCATCAATTGCCGTTTTCAGTGGATTAAATACTGAGTAATATCTGTAGTGCTGAATTTAGCCATAATAACCATTATTTCATAATGATATACACGTAAATTATTAGGAAAAAAAGATATGACAGAGTCAAAGGAGTAAAAAAACAAAAAGTTATCTACAATTTGTAAAAAAAGACAATGAATAATACCGAGGAATGATCAACTGGTGACTATAACTCACCCACGTCTACTCGAAACGTCAAGATAGTCTTATCGCACGCAGTACTTCAATCCTGGTTCACCTTGACATTACGGTAAATTCTTTGATTTTTTCTTTACGTTGAAGGTCTTCTGTTGCAACTCCCAACACTGCTTTCTGAATAATATCGTTAAAAGTAGGACACACGTACGAGAAGTCTCGTATAACTGCAATCCATAGGCTTAATCCAGCCAAATTAATTACAAATAAAATTGGCTTCCGTTCACAATCCCCTACAACCAAATCCAAACAACATTTTGACATTTTCAATTGATGGATGCGGTAATATATCATCATTATAACTTCAAAGTTATCATGGGACTCTAAATTTCCCGTGATTTTTCTTAAATTTTAAAATTCTCTAAAAACTTTTAAAACCCGTCTTCTGACTTTGAGTGGGGGATCATGGCCTTCCTGGCCACCAAATTAAGTGATATTCTGTAATTCAAAGTAATAAAATTTTCCATCTAGTCGTTTTATAGTTTCGAAATACGAGAAAAGGGAGTTTTACTTGCCCTTTACGACTATTTTCTCTATTCCTGAATGTATACTGTATCTTAAATCGCATCGCTGATGCTATTCATCATACTGAATATGGATGGCGTCAAAATATATTTCAGCTGAGCAGTTATGTTCTTATACCGTACGACTCATCACTATTTCTTAATAATTGTCCGCTTTGTGTTACTGATAAATCCAATCTAATATTCAAAGTAATAAGCCCCTTTCATCGAATTACTTTGCATTTCTAAGGAAATAGAAATTGGACTGAAAAGAACCCATTTTCTGACAATTTTTTTCAACACATTTTCTTCAAGTTTCATGATACATGACATTCATACTAAATGAAAATTTGAGGTCTAGATGTTGTATTTCAATTCAGTTAGTTGTGGCACCGCGTCTGTCAAAGTATTTAAAATTGATAAGTATCAAAGAAGAAGGCGGACAACAGTAATGGTAACGTTTACTAATGTCATTATATAGTAGTTGTTTAAACTTGTGAAGGCCACACCACGGGTCTTTTAAACAGCTTTGACCGTCATTTGTGTAGTAACAGAAAATCAGTCTACGAATGAGTCTTGCATGTCAATATCTCTTTCACATAATTTGTGTACATAAAAGTGTGTACAACAGCAACATCAGTGAGAAATTAATATAAATGATCGTCAATTTAGCTGGGTCGCGTGCACTTACTACAACGTCACTGTCAATAACATCTTAATATGATTTCCTTGAGCTTGGCCTAAATAACTGGAGATAACTGGAAGTAGAATTCCTTGGTAAACTTTGAAATGGTTTTGCCGTATCAAAAAATAAGAGTACTATAAGCATGATCCAAATATAAAAGTCTAATCGTTTGAAACATTGTGACATGTTTATATGTTTCTTGCATGTTTAAACAGTGTGCTTACTAATGAAAACTTTCCAGTACTTTATGAATTACATTTCGGTGAACAGTTTGAAATAACCTGAGCGAGCCTGGAAAACAGTGAACTTCATCCTAAGTTGGGCTCAAAGAATACAAACAAAATTCAAGAAAAATCCACTAAGCCCTCACTTGTTTTCCTCTCTGTGGCCCTGTCACTCTTTTTCTTTTCCACTGTTTTCGAAAGCATTACCTACAAGCCAATAATATCCACTGCAGAAACTACAAAAGTCACTTACGTGTCATCTGATGAAAAAAAAATAAGAAACCACTAGCTTTCACAATCAGTCTGATGATATTACTTCATTTACATATAATTTCCAAGTGATTATCTGCTATACCGGTTCACATTGTCTCTGCTCCCACAAACGCTTTCACTCCTCGCAACACAAATTTAGCTTTAACTGTTGAGGATTCTGGGAAATTTCGTAAAGTACAAGGCCAACTCCTCTCGCTCTCGACATTCGGCGCTGTTTATGTGGGTGTTAAATCAGTCAAGTCAGTCAGTCTGTCTGTCTATTTTGCGTTCGTATGTATGTAAGCAGATGATTGGGTAAATGCTCATTAAAACCTTGATCTGTATGTGGATCTATGCATGAGTGTGTAAATGTCTACTGGACTGTCTGATAAAATATTTACTTGTGGCTATATAAACATATGACAAAACGAATGCGCATGACAAGAATCAAAGACCTTTCCTCGCCAACGGTACGAGAATATAAAAAACTTGATTTCATGTATGCGAGGATTATCTGCAACTGGCTTGAAGAGAGACAAAAACTTCCTAACGGAACTGACGGAAAAGGGAGACGAGAAATCTTACAAACAAAACAGTGAAAGTCCTGACCTCCAAGACATAAGAAATACATTTTTGTTCACTCCATTAGTGCAACATGTTTACTTTTTTTATGTTGAAGGTTCCAGCCACGGACAAAAGTCCACATCAAGGTCGGGCCCAAATTGAAATATAGAGAATTAAGAAAGGGGGAAAAAACAGACAGGGAAAGTATTTACAAATTTTTGAAGTTTACTCTCCAAGTCTATAGACACCGTGCATAAAGACATTTAGTAACCTTTAGTGACACATGATCCTGACCCATGACCTCTAAAAAATTAATCAGACGTAGAAATCCGTATGGTTCACATGACTTTGCAACCTTGATCTATGACCCCTAGACCTCCAATTTTTTTCCTTAGGTTTAATACTTTTTGTAGTATCTATAATTTGGTCAATATCTATTCTATTTCATCACACATGGTATATGCAATATATTCAATATTGTTCTAGTTTACTTATACTGCTCATCAATATCTTTGACATTTGTCAAATAATCAGATCCAGAACTCTCCATGTGTTACCTATAATACGAGTGGTTCACATTTATTTAACCAGTCTTCAGATAATGTTTATTTATTAAACAAGACCTTTTGACCTTGAACTCTGGCCCCCATGACCTCAAGAATCTAAAAGGGTATAGTGCTTCATATTCCCCTTTGTTTTGAAAGTCTGGGCCATTTCCAAAACAGGGTAAATAAGTTATGTCCGTCCACATCTGCTGTACAAGAAGACATAGAAACAACTATCTCCTACTGTGGTGGATTATATCACATTCTCAGAACTGCTTCCCACTGTGAAAGATTATATAGCAATCCCAGGCAGCTGTCTCCCACTGTGGTGGATTACTTAGCACCTCAAGGCAGTTGTTTGCCAGCGGTAGGTTATTTAGCACTCCCAAGCAACACAGTCTCCCACTGAGGTAGATTATACAGCACTTTCAGGCAGCTCCCTCCCTCTGTAGCGTACATCCAGACGCTAGAATCATATATGTTATCTTTAGAATCTCTCCTTTTACATGTATCTCATATTCTTAACCAACACGTTTTTCAAGTCTGATTTGATATTTTCCAACTCTTGCTTCCCTTCAGAGAAACATGCTAATAAAAGGTATATTTTTTCATAATACACTCTTCTACAGCAGGATATTTTATTAAAACATTACGTGAAAACTTCTGGTTGCATCATTGTTGGAAACATATTTCGAAATACAAAACTGATATTGAGAATAAACATTTTTAAGATTTATGCTTCTCAACAAGAGATAATAAAAGTATTTTTAAATCTTGAACTGTTTGCTGGAGAAACACGGATTTGGGCAGCAGAGATCTGTCCATAGCATCCGGTTAGACAGACGAAGAAAAGACAGTTGGTGAAACAGACGTTAGAGTCCGACAGGTGAGGAAGACGAAGTCGTAGCCGACGGTGGAGCGAACGAACTCAGTGGACGGGATCATCTAGCTGACAGAGATGGTCGCTGGAGGAGGCCGCAATACACGCCATACTTCCCTGGTGCCACTTCATACCCGGACTGCACTGGAAGCTGGAAAGACAAGGACCAGATCATTACCCCTAGCTCTGCCGTGTGACTTGTAAACATTAATCCGTAAACAAGACTGTGTTGTGTTTGCCAGAGATGACGACTTACGGATGTGAGGATTCTTAAGAATAAGGATGACAAGTGGAAATCAGGAAAAACACAGGACTAGGAGGGTAGAAAAAAGAAAAAGGTCCTAGAGGTCTTATCCCAGGTAAATACCTCACTGTCAAATTATCAGATGGTAGTGTATATGTATCTGATAATGTATTTAATTATTGCTTTACAATTTAAAGCTCATTATTGCACGGGCCATTTTCCCTTGCTGATGAATGAAGTATAATTCATTAAAGGCATAGAAATCTTCCTTGAATGGAAGACGAAGTAGATGAATTACTATTGACGGGTACAAATTGGGGCAATTTATGCTCCCTTCGTACAAAAATTGGCAAAAGGGGGAAATTCGAGTCCATGAAAAGAAAAACACATCGTTCACTGTACCTGTACTTATGGAACTGCATGTTGTTGCCGCCCATAGGGATGGGATTACAGATGTGGTAACCCTGACAGTCACTCTCCACGTCAGGATAGTACCCATACCCACGCCCCTCGCAGCTGAACCCTGATGTCTTCCTCTCCGTTTGAGTCCTCTGTTGCTGGCGCCTCTCCTCTGGCCTCTGTCTCACCTGCTGATGCCTTTCCTCTGGCCTCTGTCTCACCTGCTGATGCCTTCCCTCTGGCCTCTGTCTTTCTTGCTGTTGCTCGGCCTGAATCCTCAGTCTCTCCTGCCTCTCGGCCTGGGCCCTCTGGCTCTCCTGCTGCTCGGCCTGTGCCTTTCGTCTCTCCTCCTGCTCGGCCTGGGCCCTCTGTCTCTCTCGTTGCTCGGCCTGGGCCCTCTGTCTCTCTTGTTGCTCGGCCTGGGCCCTCTGTCTCTCTCGTTGCTCGGCCTGGGCCCTCTGTCTCTCTCGTTGCTCGGCCTGGGCCCTCTGTCTCTCCTGCTGCTCGGCCTGGGCCTTTAGTCTCTTTTGTTGCTCCTCCTGGGCCCTCTGTCTCTCCCGCTGCTCGGCCTGGGCCCTCTGTCTCTCCCGCTGCTCGGCCTGGGCCTTCTGTCTCTCCTGTTGTTCCTCCTGGGCACTCTGTCTCTCTTGTTGCTCTTCCTGGATCCTCTTTCTCAGTTGCTGGGCCCTCAGTCTCAGTTGCTGGGCCCTCTGTCTCTGTGGCTGGACCCTCTTTCTCGGCTGTTGCTCCTCCTGGGCCCTCTGTCTCTGTTGCTGAACCCTCTCTCTCCTTTGTGGTTCCGCCTGGGCCCTCTGCCTGTGTTGCTGCTCGGCACGGGCCCTCTGTTGCTGTCGTCTTCTCTGTGGCCTCTGTCTCTCTTGCCTCTCCGTCTGGGCCCTCAGTTGATGCTGTCGCCTCTGTGGCCTCTGTCTCTGCGAATGCTCCGTCTGTGGCCTCTGCCTCTGCGGCTGCTGTTCTGTGACGGAAGGAGACTCTGTGTCTAGTTTGGCTGAATCATCTTCTCCTAGGAGCAGCTCAGCTAAAGTGGACGGTGGTCCAAAACCAGATCTGATTTCGGGCGCCTTGCTGCTATCCTCTGGAGCAGATGACTCACCGCCGCTTCGGAAGCTGGACTTCGCATCATCTCGCGAGGGAACTAGCTGTTGGGGAAGGGGACGGGCCAAGGGCTGTTGAACATCGCCGAAGGAGGAGCTACTCGGGGTTTCTGGGACGGAAAATACGCTGTAGAAGTTCGCGTCTCGGCTCGAACCCGTCGAAGAAGCGGTGTGGCCGAAGTTGATGGTCGGGGATTCTGTCACGAGGGGGAGTGTGGTGTGTGGCACCTTCGCCGGAGGCACCTCGGTGCTCGTCAGCAGGAAGACCTCGACTTTGGTGTCAGCCTTGACCGTCGAGTCTTCGACGGGGAAGACTCGCTGTCTCTGGAACTGCTTGTTGAGGTAATACCCAGCCTCAGGTTCCGGGAGCTCAGTTACCGTCCAATACCTCCCGCTATCGTCCACGACTTTCCTCGGGGCCTTCTTAACCTCCTCCTGTTTCTTTGCAGTCTGAGTCTTTTTCTGGAACTGACGGTTTAGGTAATAGCCTGGCTTGGGCTTACGAGGCTCAGACAACTTAAAACTTCCCGCTTTCGTCTCGAAAACCCTCTCTCGAACCTCGACCTCCGCGCGAGCAGTCGTGGCCGCCTCCTTTTGCTGGAACTGTTTGTTGAGGTAGAACCCCGGCTTGGGCTTCGGCAGCTCGGTTATGATCTCATAATCTGGCCTGAGGAGAGACTCGGTCGTAGGCTCGGCAGAGGCGGCTTGGTGAGGACACGGGGAGGAGAGTGTGTGGGCGTGGGCCGGATGCTTTGACGGAGGAAGGTCTCCCCGGAGGCGTGACGCCCCTGCACCGCCACCCTCGGACGCCAACACCAGGCATGTGGCCAACCCTGAAACAGACAGAAAGACATTAACGCATGTACTCGTTTCCCACCATAATGATAACGGCATTGTGTTACCACGAACGCCATTAGTTTTTGCTCCTTTTCCAACACGACGCGAAAAAAACACTTTTAGGATCCTTATAAAGGTTTCCTCGCAAGCCTAGCTTGTACTGTACCCACCATACGCTTCATAATTGCCTCCTGTTATCGCCTCATATGTGACCTTTAGTCAAACTGGAGAGACTGTCTATGAATACTTAAGACAAAGTTGATGGTAATATAATGTCATCCTATGTCTCGGAACGCATATTTATCAGAAAAATAAAAAAGATCAACTAACGGTTAAGGTGGTTAGGCGTAGGGCTACAAGAAGGGCAGGAGGTTCTCCGCCAAGGGCATGGCCAAAATGACATTGACATTTTAACCAGCTGGAAGGCGGGGTCAAGATGTAGCAAACACCCCGACCGCTCAGAGACAAAAACACGAGCAGAAACCAACCATCCATTACTAAGAAGTCAGAAAAAAAAGTGACAAAAAATATTGAGTGAATGAACGTTGTAAACGATGAAAAAAAAAATAATGAACCATAATAAAATCTACGAGAAACGTAAAGACGTATGATACGACAGTCAAGAAAAATTGAGCGGTGAATGGAATATATTTTGAGAGCCCGGGTATGTATGCGTATGGTCTACTTCGACAAAATAATCTGGAAAGCGTGAACTTAACCTGTCTTCATTTGGAGTTTTGCTGACAGTCAAATTCCCTCCCCAATCAGTTTGAGCAATTCAGCACAAATGGCGCGTATCTATATATATAAGATC
>JAYMFT010385887.1:0-20125 GCA_038088735.1 Panulirus argus | reverse complement strand
GGCCAACAGAAAAAAAAAGGGGGGGGGGGGGCGAGACCAAAAAAATGAACGGTTGCTACATCCAAATACACCAAGATGGTCACTAAAGCTGAGAAGGGAGGTTCGCTACTGCAGCGGGGGCAAGGTCACTACAGCAGGAGAGGCAAGGTCACTACAGTTGACCACAGCATGGATGGGATGACCATTACAGAAAGGGAGGGAAGGTCACGATATGTCACCAAAGCAGGAGAGAGGTCAGTACACCAGGAAAAGAGGGAGTCGAAAACTGGTCATCACACCTGAAGAGATACTTGGATAGGTCACCACAGCCAATACAGGCAAGAGGTCACTAGAGTATGATGGAAACTAAATATAAGGTCACTACAAGTCGCTCTGAAAGGGGTAAGATCAATAGTGGCTAAAGAAGGGACAGGAAACGTCATTATATGAGGTTAGGGTCAATACTGGTCATAATGTATGAGAGAAAGGTCAATATCAGTCTCCATAAAAGAGAAAGCTTTGTGCAGGTCACTAAAAGGACAGGTCAATCCTGGTCATTACAAGAGGGGAAAAGACACGTATTGGCCCTTTAAACGGACGGAAAGGTCATTATCGATAAAAACAAAGGTCAGCACTGGTTCTTACAGCAGGAAGAAGATCATTACAGTTCAGCAGTTTAGAGGGAAGGTCAGCTGAAATCATGAGAGCACGAGCCAAGGTCATCTACGTGTAGTCATGGCAGTCAGTTGGGTCAATTCATATCACAACGGCTCAGGGTTGGTCAATGCAGGTCATTACAGCAATCTAATGGTCCGGTGAGGTCACTACAGAACAATACAGCTGGGACGGGATGACCGCTACATCCTAAAGGAGGAAGGAAAGGTCAATGATCATGGTCAATAAAATACGGGGGGGGGGGGGAGAGTAGGAGCAAGTTGTCGTTTAAAAAGGGTCCGAAGCAGTACCTATAGAGTGAACCAGGCTTGGCCGGGGGGGGGGGGGGGGGGGGGTCACGTGGGCATGCGGACCGCTGCCTCCAACAGCCTGACTGAACAGAAGGCCACCGTTCTTATGGTGGGTGCCTCAACAGCCCCTCCCCCCTCCCCAACAACAAGTACGGTCCCCCTAAAAGTATGGTCCTCACCCCCTGGAGAATGAGGTACCGTGCTGTGGTGAGGCACCCTCCACCAGGGGGTGTGTGCCGTGACGCCACTTTCCCTCCCCACTCCCTGGTTGCGTGGCGGGACACGAGGGGCGGAAGATGGAGGGGCGCGGTCGATATAGTGGAGGGCGGGAGGGCGGCCGGCCGCCTCACTTATCGGGGGGGAGAGGGGGTTCCTCCACACGCCAAGATACCTCACTAATGCTGCTGCTGCTGCTGCTGCTGCTGCTCACCGCACACTCTCAACCTGACCCCACCAATGGCTGATCTCTCCCTCTCTCTGTTCTCTTCTTCCTAGCCACTCACGTCCATATTCACTATCCTCCCTAATGCCATCTCTCCTTGCATTTGTTCGGACCTGTCTCGAAAACCGATTCAACGTTTTCCTACACTAGGACACGGGGCTCTAGTGTGTGTCCCTATCACTGGAAACACACACTTTACAATTCATGTGACCTACGATTCCACAGGAGTTAAAGCTGATAACAGCACCTACAGTTAAGCCTCAATTTAGCAGTGAAAACTGTCGTCTATTAATCTTGTTACCCTCTCCATACACGCGTTCCACTTGGTGTACTTGCATGACGGATGTCAGTGTAGTGTCAGGTCCAAGGTAACGCCACTATACGCAAGGGGCTAATTAAGAAAGAGCTGCGTTACCTGAGCCAAAAGTTTTCCTCAAAGGCATTTACTGCTCCAGTTATTAAGGCTTGGTAAACAGACTTTTAGAGAAACAAGCGTAATTAAGATTTAATGACACGCAATGGTGAGATGGACGGCTGTCTCCCCACATGTCCCAGTTCATAAGCAAGTGTCACTCATTATCTCTGAAGAGTTAGGTGTAATCTCAATTCCCCCAGTAAGCCAGCATACGTCATGACGCCAATTAAGCGGATGCTGGAGTTGGTTTGCTGGAATATAATCTGTATAGCTCCATCTGCAAGCTGGAAAATATTACCATAGCTCCAACTGCTAGCTAGAAATATCACTATAGTTCCACCTACCAGCTGGAAAATATCATTACAACTCCATCTGCTATCTAGAAAATATTGCTACAGCCCCACTTGCAAGCTAGAAAATATTTTCATTGCCCCTCCTTCTTGTAATAAATATTACTATCGATCCACCTGCCTGCTGGAACATATCACTATAGCTCCAACTCCTTGTTAGATAAAGATACATTACGTGTGAGTGTGTGTGGAGAAAATGGTGACTTTTGATAACACAGCCTTATCCAAGAATGAGTCATAGTCATGTACGATGTAGACTTGACGAAGATAAGACAAACCTTTGGTTCTATTGCATCAGTAGTAACGGTGCTCTTTTTGGGTAACCTCAACCTGTAATCTCAAATTGCAACCTCTTGTCACCTCCATACAGTTAACGTGCCGAGGTTCGACTATGTCCTCAATCTTGTGGACTGAAAACAACTATACATTCTGTAAAATCTCTCATTCTACAGTGTACCGTAAAGGGGGGAAAACTATATACCGTCACCAACTTGTGGCTTTAATTCGACATGTTTTACATCGTTTACGACCTATATGATAATGATCCGATTGGTTCTTGTACTTGTATGGTGTGGGAGACTGACTGCCTGCTTATTACATTAACACCTGAGGCAGGAGGGTATAAAAAAAAAAAAAAGGGGGGGGGGGGGTGCAGGTAAAGCAGCAGGTTATACGCGTGGCAAATACCAGACGGTCTCATCAACGGGCACGGCACGGTACTTGGACCTGACCCAGCCGAGCAGCCACAAGCTGCTGTACACCGCTGATTAATCAAACCCAATTTGCAAAAAGGATATTTCTGTCTCCCTTCTTAAAAAAAAAAATAACTGGCTCGGTATTTACTCCTTCCCAACTCCCCTGGTACTTATCTAAAGATTACATCTACATTCGGGGACCGAATGGGGTTCCACACATTACTGGTTATATCTACCTATCTATCTATCTATACACACACACACACACACACACATATATATATTTATGCAATGGACCAGCTCGTCCAATTACAGGAAAAATAAACAAAAGTTCCGTGTAATCAACGAGCGTTACCGCGATGAATATGCAAGATGCAGACCTAACAGCCTGACGGAGTGAAGGGTCAAGGCAAACCAAACCAATCTGCCACTGGAGATGGGCGCCCCCAAAACACAAGTAAGCCATAGTCCTATACTCCGCCTGCTCGAGGTTACACCGCGAGTGGAGCTTTGAAAAGTCAAGGTTGGCGAGTATTGAGTACAGTCTTGTCCAAGAACTCACTCCAAAGGAGTCTACATTTCCCTGCTACTGGAAGAAGCACAGCCTTAAGCTGCGGGTACCTTTAAAAAGGTCCTGGGTAACACCAAAACTTTCACAGGCATTGGTCTTGGGGTAATTACATATACAGAAGCATGAAAAACATATAGGAACACTCAGAAAGTACACACACACACACACACACACACGTGACTGCAATGGTTAGCGTTGCGACTCATCGATCTCACGGATGAGGCAGCCGGCTCACAGCCAACCCAGCTGTTCATCTTCCCCTCTGGGTCTGGTCAGTGAATGGGAAACTAACGCGTATATATATATATATATATATATATATATATATATATATATATATATATAGCTAATAACCTCCTTATCATTTCGTTAATAATTCCTGTATAAAAGCACCGTCGCATCTCCCCCCCCCCTCCAGCGTCACGTTGTCAACAGCCAAGGGTTTCGGGGGGAGGGGAGTTCCCCCTGACACCAGCCTGGAGGTGATCACATTTGAGCGGAGACTTCCTGGCGTTGTCTCGGTAGGAGTGAAGGGGTGATGCCACTTTCAGGCACGACGATACGGCCCTAAAAAAAAGCACGACTATACGGTCATTTAACACGACGGTATGGTCCTTGTGCACGACGGTACGGCCCTTTACGCAGGACGGTACGACAGTTGCTCTTGGGTCACTGCACTTCATCCGTAACCATGGCAACTGAGGATTCATGATATCAGAACCCAACCGCTACCTCAAGCCCCATGCCGCCAAACCCGGATTTTGGGAGTCGTGCAACACGGATCTTGGAGAACTGCAATGAAAAATAACGACGGGGGGCCTTAATTTAAACTATTCCTTACTGCACTAGGCCCTCTAATAAACCCAATACCCAAGGATGCTGAGACGTCTAGTCATCAACGCCAGTACCTCCAGGCACATTAAAGCCTAATGCATCAACGGGAAAGGCAATACAAAATGTTAGTCTCCTGTACACCGTTGGGTGGGGAAGAGCCTTCTGTTCTACCCTATCACTGTCCTACGAGAGATAACTTCGTCACTGACCAACATTGAAGAGGTCTTCTGTCATCTGGCTTTCCCTGTGGACTCCCAAGTCCACCCCAGTATACGAAAAAGATTGATTTAAAATAAGAATGCTTTAAACTCCGTTCGCCACTTCCGTGTGCTGGTCAGGTTAGGTGTCCGTCTCTGTCCAGGGGAGATTACCCAAGCCGATGCAACCCACCCGGAAGGGTCGGGTGACTTTATTATCCGGGGACAGAAGACGGAGGATGAACACCCGTCCTCCCCGCCACACTGCGCACAAAGCTTCAAAACACAATGGCTTTTCCACTATCCTACCACCTGACACCTTCCTTATACCCACGGGCCACCCTCTTATACCGTGCATCTCCATTATATCCGATACGCACGGAACTCTTAGCCCTTCTCATAGACTCAACTGACACGACAGTTACAATCCCTTACACTTGGTTTAGCAATGTCTGTCGTCCACACCTGAATTAATGGGTTATGCAGCGCCTTTTAGCATGGAAAAATATATCTAAAAACTATATCTTCTTTTTTTACACTATACATTTTGGCTTCCTTCAAATATTCAAAAAATATAACCATCTATATACAATTATATATATATTTTCGTTAAGTCGACGATCGGGATGATGTGGTGAGAACTTAATAGATCTAATTAGTATAAAAAAAAACGGGGGGCAACTTCACTGAAAATGACTACCAATTAGCTAGGATAAAAGCCTAATCGCCGCCACGTTTTCGATGCAATAATCCCTCGTATCAATAATCATCAATTAGTCCCTTCAGGATACGAAGGTCAGGCTTGGTACTTCCAAGTAATATTGTCGTGCTCATGGTTCGTACTGTAGTAATAGTGTTCTGGGAATCAGATAAGCAGCACACAAGACTATCCAGTCGCTAATGCCATCTATAATTCCCCTCATACAAACAGCCTGTCCATTCAACAAGCTATGTGATCAAGATTACCTATATAAGAATGTTTCATGTTCCACCAACAACCAATTTCCTTAATTTGTTTTTTCCTCTCGACTAGCACAGGCAAAAATCACCATAATGTACCCCATCCTTCTCTACCGCTATACACAGCCAACATACTGCTGTAAAACACACATCCTCAAGTCTCGATTTTAACCTACAAGGAATTCATTTGCCTAAGTATACACAGAAACAGGCATTTCTATGGAAGTGTGGGTGAAAGTGGCACGATGCATCGAGGGTTGGTGGCTACAAGCACAGAGCATTCATTCCGCAGCCACAATACATCAACGAAGGAGGGCCCAGGTGGGCCCTGGCACACACAGGGCCCTTGTCCCGTCGGAAAAACTAAAGAGCACCGCCACTACTATATACAGTACATAAAAGTACTTATGATGATTCATCTATGCTTAGGAAACTAGAGTAAACCGTGTTCAGGGCATGTAAAACGCCAAAACCTATGCTTATAACATGAAAACCACAGGAGACCATGCTTACGGTATGAAATGCATAGTAAAACTAGGCTCTGGGGCTAAAAAAAAAAAAAAAAAGTACAGTAAACTATGCTTACATAGAAAACTAAGGTAAATACGCACAGATCATGAAAACCAAAGTAAACAATATTGAGTCTGAAAACCCACAGCACACTAAGCTCACGGCACGAAAGCCAAAGTAAAACCTGCTGAAGACAAAAAAACAAGACTTAACTATACTCAGGTCGTGAAAACTAAAGTTAACTACGCTAAGGGCACACAATAAGAAAAAAAAATCCTTATCAAATAAGCAAATTCATGCAGCTACGACACCCACATCTAATCAACTGGTCCTCTCCACAGGGGAATGCCCATGATACGGGTACGAAGATTCCATTCTCTATTCTTCTTCACTTATTGTGTTGAAACGAGTGGAGTGTTCACACACAGAGAGGGGGAACAGAGTTGGTGCATATATGAATGTGGGTAAAACGTTTGATACCCTCACACGTACCATTATGTTCTCACATATACATAATTTATTCTCCCCACACATCCACCCACATATCAGTACGTTCTCCAACCTACCAACACACGCTGACCAGATTATCTACTCTTCTTGACCCCGGTGAATCCTCACTATGAAGACACGCCAGACACCCTTGGCATGCAAAGACCAGAATTTCAGGAAGTGTGACCTACTGGCCCTGAAGGAGATGGTTCCCGTCATATTGTGAACAGCAACAAAACTGATGAAAAAGCTGATGAAAACGATACACCCTGACATCAAGGACACCCCACACAGATAAACGCGCGCGCACGCACGCACGCACACACAAAGAAAGATATATGCAATAACAGACATATTATAACCTTTTCCAATCCCCTGGACCGTCTTACTAAGCTCCAGCCCACTCAAGGATGTTTGGTCCGCCAAGCTTCTCGTAGTCACCGACCAATATTGGACAAGGCTAGAGGAAACAGGTCAGTACTATCTTCAAGTCTCCCAGCTTTCAGCTCTCCATTCCAGAGGGCATTCACAATCCGTGCAACTGAAATCCAGACATCTAAACAACTTTTGTTTCTCCCCAAACTCACCTATGCCTTCCCCCGCCAGGTCTTCCTTGCTATCCACCACACGACAGGGATTACTAGAAAAAGGTGCAGAAACAAGCACGCCACATCTTCCTCGGTCCCTCTTACAATATATATATATATATATATATTGTAACTAGTGATCCCTCGTCTCGGAGGCTGCTGTTTTCCATCACAACCGCGACGAACATGTACAGACCGACACAAGAACAGCCCCATCCCAACCAATACAAACATCACCAATACTATGTACACTGCTACACCATGAGGGACCCCAAAACATGGGGCCAGACTAAACGAAATGACACACACTAAGATACAGTTTGGGGGAACAAATACGGTACCAAAATGGCGAACGACAGACTACAGGGATTGTAGACGTAATGTACACATAAAGTTGCCTGAGTGAACCGTCTCCATAACTGAACGGTGTGCTGTATGAGTTAGGTTTCTGGAGGCGCTGGCCTATTAAAGGTATACCACAGGACACTGATAAACTAGAGATCTCTTTTAACTTTGACGAGTTTGTGGTAAATAGGCACAAAACAAAATAAAATGGCTAGCAATTTTAAGAATGTTTAACTTTATTTTGATGCCTACGCCTTGGGCTGGTAAGGTATGCCATCCAGTTACCTTGGATGGAAAACTGACGTCTATCGCGTCTGTGCGTCACATCAGAATTCACACGTTTCCATTTCTTTAAATTTCTGCCCCACTTATAAGATGCAGGCGGCCAAATGTTCTCTAAAAACGCCTGATCAGCGGATTCACATGCCTTACACAGTGAATTCATACAAAATTGTTCAGGTATGGTGCTTACTAAAAGAAGCCATCATTAATTCGTGAAATTCTTACCTACGATAACCTGTCAACAAAACAGATCAGACACTATAATTTCGCCTCCGCGTACGCTGCGCCGTTGGCCTTGGTTAGTCAAACCTGCGCACTTCAGTTCGGCGAATCAACAATCTCAACTATACAACACTATATGCTTGGGAGTTGTGGCATCATTCGCCAACAATTTAACCAATGAATCTTTGAGTGGAGCAGGGCATTCTTTTTATTCTACAATTAGAGCGTGTTTATGGCTCATAGGTAATTCCCCTTCAGCCCATATATCTTTGCCCTCCACTTAACTATTCTATTACATAAGTCATGGATGTGGGAGGTGGATGCCCTTTCAACTGAGGACTTTTTATCATTATTACTGCCCAAACTTAACCTACCCACTCTATCGAACAGTGTGCGTGCATCCACGACGCAACGAAATTTAGTTTTACTACATGCACAACCTAGCGTATTCCGACATAACCTGGCAGCCCCGACGTTCGAAACAAGCCCTAAGAGTTTTAGGCCTCTGCGATTATAGGTAGGAAAATAAGGGGTATGGGAAGAGCTGATGAGTTGGGAGAAGGGAGAAAGCAAGGAGTGTAAGCTTGGGTGAATAATGCACATGGAGAGCAGTGGTGTGAGAGAAAGAGTGTGGAGAAAGGTACAATGGAAGCAGTAGAGTGAGAGACGAGGGAGAAAGATGGTAGAAAGGTACAAGGGGTGCAGTAGTGACAGGCAAAGGGATAGGGAGGACAGAAGGGTACAGAGAGCCTCATTGAGAGGTTGTGGGAGAGAGGAGAAGAGTAAAAAGAGAGCAGCGGTAAAGAGGGAGAGCCGGAGGGCAGAAGGGGGATGGGGGGTAAAAAGGGAGCAGCGGTGTGAGAGGAAGAGGCAGAGGGAGAAATGAAGTGCACTACGATAGCAGTGGTCTGATAGGGTGAGGTTCCAAAGAGATAGTAAGGCGAAAGGCAGAGGGACGGCTCCAAAGAGATCAGTGATGTGAAAGGCAAAGGGAGAGCTTACAAAGAGATCAATGGCGTGAGGCAGGAGGTGCGGAGGTTACACAGAGAGCAAAGACGAAAGGCAATGAGAGAGGAGAAATGTGAAGAGAGTAATAGGTGTGTGAGAAGGAGAGGAGTACAAAAAAGAGCAGTGGTGTGAGAGGGAGAGGAGTACAACGACAGCAGTGGCGTGAGACGGAGAGGAGTACAAAGAGAGCAGTGGTGTGAGAGGAAAGAGAGCGTGGCGTGGGGATGGGACCACGCCATACGTGTACCCCCAACTCTATGCATTACATCGCCAGGTACTTCGCTGGCCTCTCCAAGTTACATAACTGTACTGTTAATAATACTAATAAATGAAATATATAACTGTAAAGATTAAGTAAATATATAAAATAAGCAAATATAAAATGAAAATAACACACACACACACACACACACACATACATTACTGACACGGGAAAGTAATGAGCTCCCATTGATATACAGAAATATGTGATAAAAGATTTCAAAACCGAAGTACACCACCTTCATATGAAACACCTGCCACCATGGCCAGAAGGTATTTCATTGAGATTAACAAAAGAAACATTTCTATATATCCTTTGATGTCATTCTTCCCATTTCACAGGACACGGACAACTGAGATCTTTTCCTGGGAAAATCATCCCGATAGATTTTATGATTATACAAAAAACGTCAAGAGTAACATATAAACAACAGCAGACTAACATAAACACTTCTTCAAGTGTTCATCCTTAAACTTATAAATCAAATAAAATAAAAACTTCTCAAGGGCCATAATATACAGTGACACCATACATGGTCTTACAATTATTTTCAACACTTGAAAAACAGTTTTAAGGTTTTCTGACGTAGTTTTAAGTGAACGTTGGCGGCCTTTATGACACCGGTAGTGAATAGGGCTAGACAACCAACAAACTTCTTTGGAATGTAGGCCATCGGCCTTAGCACTGTAGGATTTTGTACTGACGCAGGCGTATGAAGCGCAGTCTCCAACAGCCTGAGGGAAAAGAAGAGCAAGACAAGAGCTTGCCCTCATACTGAGCAATGCGGACTGAAGAACCTCGAAACCATCGTATGGTAAGGCGTTTTTTTTTTCCCGCAGCGTTTACATGCCTGGCAAAGCAGCTCTCCCAATCGAAATCCTGTGGAAACTGCCAAGGTCACTAACTGTGTCCCCAGTTTTGTAAGGTCTAGGCAACAACAAATCATTCCTGTTCGGAATGCTGTCTGTGTAACGTGTTCAACACGCGGCGGTGTGGCTTCGATCGATAAGCCTCTCGTCGTAAACAAAACCCGAGGGCACTCGTCCCTTCCAGGAACGGGGCTGCTTTTCTGTCACACGAACACACCACTTCTTTTTCAAAATCATTTCGTCACCTTTTACGGCTACGAGTTCCTTCACCTCATGAATGCGACGACTTACTCATGAATGCGTTGAATTAACAACCTCTGCGTGACTTTTAATCATCGTACTCATGGGTAAGATCATCGTGCTCCAGTGGTTGTCGTCACAGACAAGCGGTTAAGTCATACCAGAGTTGTTATTAAGTCGTTATACGTAAGCCGTTAAGTCGGTATACTTACGCTGTTAGGTCGTCATACAAGCGGTTAAGTCGTCATACGCAAGTGGATAAGTCGTCATACACAAACGGATAAATCGTCATACTCAAGCGGATAAGTCGTTATACTCAAGCGATGAAGTCGTCGTACAGACACGGTTAAGTCGTTAAAAATCTTGTGGTTTGGTCGTCATTCGTTAACAGTTAAGTCGTCACACTCAAGCGGTAAGGTTGTCACTGAAAAACAGTTAAGTCGTCAGACACAAACGGTTTAGTCATCAGACACAAACGGTTTAGTCATCATACTCAAAAAGGTTCATTCGTCATTCTCAAGCGGTCTGGGGCTATGACAAAAACCCTTAGCCCCATATCCTTCAGTAATACCTTACGGAGTCCCTAGAAAAAGTCTTAGCGGTTTTTGCACTGGGTCCGGCAGACGAGGAGACCAAAGAAGTTGGCAACACAACTATGAAGGCTGCGCAGTGAAAGTATCTCTATTTCGGGGGTCGTAAAAAATTACCACTAATTATTAAAAACATTAATAATAATAACAATGATAATAATAATCTGTAAATCATGTTCACATGCACAGACATATGGATGTCTGCTTGCCTCTTCGTGCCAGTGTGATTTTCGTAGCTACAAGATCATGTCGCAATCATCAAATACACAATAGTTTAACAGCTATGGTCACAACTGCTTTTTTGTTAAATCAATATACAGCATCCTAAATACTCTGCAAAATAAACAGGACAATACAAATGCCTGTATGGTTAGTACAACTATAACAACATTGTTATAGGTGGAAATATTTTATACAACCATCAAACGCAACATAATCCATAATACAAGGTTCCCATGGATTCGCTCCTCTAACCCAGGCCACGAGTCAACACTTGATAGCTGTTGCACGGCCTTCCTCCCTCATTAACCAAGGCCATCAGTCAACGCCTTGATAACTGCTGCACCGCCTCCCTTCCTCATTTACCCACAGCAAATCAACACCAAACAGCTGCAGCACAGCCCCCTTTCCTTATTACTCCTGGCCACCGGTCAAAACCTGACAGCTGCACAACGCCCCCCCCCCTCATCAATTCTGGCCACCGGCCAAAACTTACAGCAGCAGCACAGTCCCTTCCCCTTTCAATCATGGCCACCTGTCAAAACAACAGATGCAGCATCGCCTCCCGGCTTCCCCTCATTAACCCAAGCCAGCAATCACTTCACAACCGCTGCACCGTCCCCTTCCTTCCTTCATCAGAGCCACCAGGAGGCTATAAAGCATAGAGCCACCAGGAGGCTATATAGCATAACACATTCAAGCGCTCACATGTTTCCCACATACTCCCTGCACATGTTATGGCAATAGCAACACATAAAAGGCGAACAAGTACATTAAATCACTGAACAGAAAAAAAGAAAGAAAATTAGTTATAATCATTAAACCTTAATGTAATCTCATGGTCCACATTAGGATCCCTATACCCTAGTGATAAGACGTTTTGAATTCAACGTCCACTTCACATCACACCTGCCTTACAGAAACTTACTACCAACGTCGTCTTCAATATATTACTGAAGAGGAAAAACCGTGATAATCAATTACAAAATATTATCCCATTATAGTATTTAAGTGTGGGGGTGAAACTACAAACACAATGAAAAAAAAAAAGCAAGTTTCGCTTCAATACTAGTTCTATCTGCTGATTTTAATGACTTGCTTTCCACTCCTGCGTCACGTTGGACCAGATCTCTCCTATGTCCGCACTTCCTACCAAGAGATCAGGTGTATTATTGATTTTCCGAATGGCTTCCCGCCTCACGCCCTGAACATGTGCACAGTCACACGAACAGCACAAATGAAGTTCGAGGCCAACTGAAGCTCTGATCTGGTTGGAGTCATCTATACACATAAACAACACACATTATATTCACATATGGAAGCGTTTTCATGCTACATATTTCATATGTAAACGAGACCATGTATATACACCAATCTATCTAACGAGGCTGGGAGTACAGTTTTCAAAGAATCTATCACTCCAAAGCCTTTAGAAAGGCCCTGGATAACACCAGGAATTCTTTCATAGAAACTGGAAGTAAGCCTGGGGCAGTTTATCTATCTATCTATCTATCTATCTATCTATATATATATATATATATATATATATATATATATATATATAGATAGATAGATATACAGAGAGAGAGGCTGTAACGGGTGACATGAATTATGTATTTATTTAGATTTGTTGCAGAATGTAAGTGCAATTAGACTGTTAATAGGACATAATTAATCTTCCATAGTAATGCTAATTAAAGTAATTAGATAGCACTTTTATCTGAATATACTTCCGGTGGGGAGAGGGTACTGTTATTGGACTCAGCCAGAACCTATTTCATGCATTGGTTTGTATGTTATTTCCAATTGCCTTCGCATGGTTTTGCGTGGACATTACATGCGCTCTGCAGACTTCGATGTATAGATTTGGACAACTGTAGGTGGATGTTAGACAAGTTAAAGAGGTGGGCATAAGGCCCCGTGTATTCAAGCCAGATATAAATATTTTTGTCTCATTTTTCAGTTAAAGTCTCTCTGAATTTCTTCGTCTTTTTGTACTTGAAACAAGCAAGGGGTTTCCTCTCGAGATGAAGCACTCTCATAAAGAATTGGTGGCACGTTAGTGTTAAGCTGTGTCTTCTAATGTGATTTTGAGAGTCATGGGAACGCGTCTTGGCCTCATGAAAATCATCACGATTTATATGAAGAAAACGCATTTTCATCGTTCTGAAAGGCTCTCCTGCCCGCACTCTTCACGTACAGAAGACTTGTTAATGGTTGATGGAGTATAATTTCGCATCGTTTCCGGCATTTGACGTGGCGCAGTTAAGATAAACTTGGGCGAGATTGTGCGCTTGTTGAGTTGGATTGATGGCGTGTGTTGGGTCCAGTGTGTTGGGCCTGCCGGGAGGGATCCTTCCCCGTCCCACTGCTGTGCTAGGGACCCCGTCATCATGCCCAGAGTGGTGCAGCCTCGGCAGGGTTCTGTCGTGTGGGGATTGCATTGCCCGCATGTCGAGAGTGCTGCACGTGCTGTGTTGTGCTGCCCGTAGCATTGTACTGTGTAAATGCTGTCTTGTGCTTTGCCTATTGTTGTCTCCTCTGGCATTGCCTTGTTCCGCCTCATTTCTTTTTTTACACTGTCTGCACTTTTATGGCGCCGCACTTTTTTTTTTGGTTATATTTTCATCCTGTCCTTCTTGTGTTATGTGCGGTGTGACGCGCTCTGTGTCGAACTTGCTGTGTAGGGCTGACCTTGCTCCAGCACACGGAATGCTTGACATTGTCTTTGAAGTTGCTGTGTTATAGCGAACGTGCTGTGTTATGGTGAGCCTTCTCTTCATGTGGGCCCTTGTCTTGTGTCTTGGTGTGCTTTGTTGTGTTCACTGAATGTGCTTTGGTACGGATGTGCTATGTTGTGAGGAAGGTGCTGTGTTGTCCTGTGCTGAAGATGTGTTGTGCTGAAGATATTTTGTTTTGCTATGCTAGAGATGCGCTGAATGTGCTGTGTTGTACTGCAGTTATTGTGCTGAACGTGCTATGCTTTAGTGAGGGTGGTTTAGGGAAATGTGCTGTGATATACGTCACATATATTGAACTGGTTTTGATATGGTTACTTTGCTGTGTTATTGTAGTGAAAGTGCTTTGTTGAAGCTACTGTTAAAGGTGGTGTGCTGTGGTGAATACCTGCTGTGCTGATCGGACAGCGTTGTGCTCCTCTGTTGGGTTGGCCTTGCATCAGGCTGCACGCTTGGTTACGTCTGGCTAGTTTATGAAAGTGTTTGTTGTTATGGGTTCTGGTTATTATGCCTTTTAAGGCTTCCGTGTCCCAGCTGTGGTGTGTGTGTGTGTTATGGCGAGAGAGTTTTACGCTGGTGTTGCCCCGTCTCTTAACCTTATACATGTGTACCATGTCTTTACTCCTGTGTGTGTACATATACACCCACCCCATCCTGTGTGTGTGTGTGTGTGTGTGTGTGTGCGCGTGTGTGTGCGGTTAATGATAGTAATAACGACAATGATAACTGATGACCTTGTGTGGATGTTGCTGGTTATGGGTGTGGGTCAGGAAGTCACCCAGCCACGCCCCGTCGCTGGACCAGGCAGGAACCACACATCTTGTTGGAACGTCATAACTAAAGCTCTGATAAGGAGAATTGTTGTGATCTGAATGGTTGTATATTGTAGGAGTTTGTAATGTAAAGTGTTGGGTGTTGTATTGTGCCAGAATATACCATATTGTGGATCGACTGCTTTCCCTAGTGCACAGACGTATGTATAACTTGTACAGTCTTGGCAAAATCATTGTGTGCATGTGACCCAGGCGTTCTCCATATACAAATGAGGACAGTCTTGAGACTGTGACAAAAAGGTATGTTCGCCAGGGAAAAACTGTATGTGCGCCTCAGCTGTTTCTCATTCTCGTGTCTGAATTATAGATGGGAAAAGAAAACTGTACCACTAGTCTTGGGTCACGGCCACAAACCTGAAAGGAACTCACGTCTTCTGTATCCTGATACGCGTGTGTGTGACTCGGGTCTTTTAAGGACTAGCGAAACAAGTTATGGAAGAATATGCAAAGAACACTCCACTTCACCTGACAGTCGAACGTCAGAACTTCTTGGAACATCTTGAGGCACCCGGACATTATTCTCCTGAGTGGAGACGGGAGAGGTGAGTAAATACGTATATACCCACCAGCAACGAAATTCTTTTTTAAAAATTATCGCCGATCGACGCTCGAAAATTGTTCCATGTAGAAGCGGACAGTGTTGAATACAGCATAGTAACACCCGTGAAATATAGTAAAGGAACCAACGAGTATCCATCGCTGTATCAGTAGATTGTAGAAACATTATTTACGACACGCTGGAAAGATTCATGTCGGGGTAAATACTCGTATCTGCGCTCAGGACCTGCTCGCTGACTGATCAAAGAAGCAACAATACAGGCAGTCCAGTGGAAGGCTAAGCTGTAGAGCTAGTACGGAAGCAACGAAATGGGTCTTCGTATGTGTAAGGAAAACGCATCGAGTGGGTGTGGAGGGTGGGATGTGTGGTGAGCAGCGGGAGGGCGTGGTGTGCTGGAGGCACCTCCCTCCACCACCATTATACGATCGATGGTGAGGATGAATCACCACCACCACCACCCCACCCGCTTGCCCGCCCTCTGTCACACACCCACTCTGACACACCCAGTCTCTGGACACGCCCCCCTTCACAGCTCCTAGCAGGGACACGCCCCCTTGGTGGGCGGGTCTAATCGAGGGGCGGGAAGTGGCTTGTGCTCTCCTCCTTGCTAAGCATATGCCTTTCATTACACCTCCCTCCCCACGCCCGCCACGCATTAATGTGTGTACTACATAAAGCCAACCCTCCTACCCTGAGGCATCCTGAAAATCACAAGAATGATGATGGCCTCTGAGCTAGGCCAGACGAACTGTTCGTAGCCATGATTGATTACGATTTGGCGTGTGTCATTGCCTTTATGTGTACTGAATAAATTCACGAAAGTCTATTTTTGGAAAAAAAGGTGGGTACCATGCTGTGTATGTGTGTGTTATGTTTCGGGGAGAGTTTTACACGTGTTGCACAGTCTCTTGTGCATATGTACTGTGCCATTACTCACACACACACACTAAACCACTTAGGCAAGGACCGACTAGCCTCGATGTGAGGACGAACAGCTGAGATTGGCTTTGGGCCGACTGCCCCGCCCAGAATTAGAACCCAGGCGGACCCTATGCGTGAATCATGGTCAGCGACGCTAACCACTTCACCTCGGAAGCCCGTTTGTGTGTGTGTGTGTAACTGATTAACATTGTGGATGCATCTCTACCTTTGTGATGATGTGTTTGTTTCATTGTGTCTGGCACGATAAAAGTTCAGGTGTAGTTTTTATGACTGCGTTTGTGCGTTCAAGCACGCCAGCTGACGTGTGTCCTTACATGGGCACGTTTGCGCACACGTGCACGCACTAGTATCATTTATTTTCGTGAAAGTGAACGGCAAACCTGCAGGATATTAAACAAGTGATCACTTGACTTTGCTCGATATCAGATATAGCTCTCGTTGACAAGTTCACGTTGATAAAGAAGGTTTAAGATTAGCAACGGAGGATATATGTGTGTGCCGAGCAAATATATATGTACGTATACCTATCGTGTGGCGTGTGTGTTCGTGGGGGAGCAGCCACGAGGTCGTCATGGAACATTTTTGGTTGTGTGGGATCATCCACAACGTTGTCAGAGAACCTCGCTGCTCGACTTGTGTGCTAGCGATCTGGTTCATAGTGAGCCATGGGGTAGCACGTTGTTGAGGCTGCCGTGTCTCGTACCCCGAGGGGGCCAGACCCGCCCCAAAGCTGCCCTGAAATGTACCCAGTCATTTCCTTTTAACCCCTTTCAGCCCGACGGCAAACGACCCTTGCTTGGATATGATGGCCTGTTCATAGGTCACGACCTCATACACAAGGGGTCGTGCCGTCTCGCTCATGGGTCCTTAACTCCGTGTTCAGTGGTCGTACCGTCTTTTTAAAGGGGCGGACTTGGCGTTGATAATTGATAGATTTTTAGGTGATATTTTGATTGTTAGGTTTTCTGCATGATGGTAGATGTCCGTGAGACTCATAACACGATCCGAGTCCCGGATTGATTAATGAAGACGAATTTGTAAAGATTCGTAACGTCCTAATCCAACATCCTTCGCAAGACCCCCCACACGTTAATTGTTAGATAATATAGACATAATATTAAAGGTTTCCTATTAAGGTTTAGGATTAGATTTAGAACCGACTGACATAGTAATCTGTTTACATTTTCCTGGTTGTTAATTAATTGGGTGATGGGAAGAGTGGGTGATTAAGGTGAGTACAGCGTGTGGGTGTGGTGGGAGTCTCTTGACCCAGATTAACTGGCAGGGTTCCTTGTGGTCCCTGGGGTTTAAAGTGGCGGTGTGGGAGGCTCCTCATGTGGCTCCTGCTGGTGGTGGTGTTGGTGGTATGGGCTGGGTGTGAGACTTACCGGCACTGCTGGTGGTGGTGGTGGTGGTGTGGTCTGGTTGTGAGACGTGCCGGTGTGGAGCAGGGAAACCGTCAACCCACCACCGCTGCCCCAGTTGTTATGACTGGGTTCCGTCACGGCGCCTCCTCCTGCTGCCGCTACTGTCGGCTTCGGCCCTGGACACTGCCCGCTCACTATGCCGGTCTTGTGAATTATTCTCCGCAAATTGTCGTTTTCTGAACGGACGGGAGAAAATGCTTTG
The DNA here is from genome assembly GCA_038088735.1 of Panulirus argus. Lineage (NCBI taxonomy): Eukaryota > Metazoa > Arthropoda > Malacostraca > Decapoda > Palinuridae > Panulirus > Panulirus argus. Next base: position 2,393 of record JAYMFT010385887.1, on the reverse strand, counting down.
GCGGTGGGAGACACTGCGTCATTTATATAGCTTCACACGAAATATCGTAGCTTGTGGTTTCTCGGTACAGTAGTTGGCGTCATCTTTCAACTGTACCGCGGTATTGTATTGGTTAATTAGGTTTTTGGTTGTGGTGTGGTGGAGTTAGAGTTGTGCTGGGAGGGGAGGTGGCGGCGGCCACCACCACCACCACCATCGATCCGTGGCTAACATGAGTCACTGTCGGCGTCTAGAGCCGTGTTACAAGTGGTATCTAGCATCTACTCGCTCCACCTCTGGCCCAAGATAGTGTCAGCCCAGCCATTGTCTGGTGGAGCTGCCTTCCCTTTCCTCCCACTCCAGTCACCTCTGTATTACTCTCAAACTTCTCATCTGGTCAAATTGTCGTCTGGACGTGCAGGGCGGTGGTGGCTGGTTTATCTGGCCCCTCTCCTGTCTGGCCTGTCGCCCGGATGGCCAGACCGCCGCCCGCGGCCCTGCCAGGCCCTCGTCGGAATGTCCCTCTGGCCACGTGGCTCCTGTGTCACACTCCCTCACCAGGCTGTCACCAGCCATTCACCATGGCCAAGCCTAAGTGCATCCAGAGTCATGTATTGATCTATCCGAGGACGTATCGTGAGTGCATCGGCGAGGAAAGCGATGACCTTAAGTGAGAGTGTGCGGACAGAGGCGGCGGCCACCGCACGTCCAGGCTTGTACAGCAGAGCCAAATGGGTGCTTGGCGTGCCACTGTAGCTGTTATGGTGACGGGAGCTGTTGGGAGGAACACCTGTACCGCCGTTGCAGGGGAGAGGCACCAACACCAACAACCGCTGGCTGATGGGACCTACGAGGCCTTGTAGTACCTCAGGAAGGTGTTGGTCCGGTGGTCAGTGCCTGTAGATGTCACTAGTCACTGTTATGTAACTGCGTATTACCTTCCCACCAAAGTGGCTCCTCACAACACTGGACTATGAATGGATCAGGGACTCCACCAAGAGGCATCAGTGCTGAGTTTTATATATACCGGTGCCTGGAAAAGCCTGGCCTGGATCGTAACGTTTAAGTTTGTGATTTGAAGATTCTAGAAACTTGGAACGATGACAGCAGCGTATCATACGAGGTGTTTGTTGTGAAGGTACCTGTTACCTTTGGTTTTAACGTACCAGATGTTGACCTGCATATAAAGGCGAAGATTGGAAGCTTGGTATGAGGGTACTGGAATGTTTGACGTAGATCATTTGAGAATATCATCCCAAAACAGAAGTAACGAACCTACCGTAATTGCACCATATGTTTGTGACTAGGTGTTTCCTGAAAGTGAACAGAGAATATTTTGATTTGTAAATAATTGTAGTGCGAAGCAAGGGGAAGCCAGACCTGAAGTTACCAGAGGTGTATCGATGCAGGAGACACGGTGCCTCGGGCGTCTCCAGTGATTATTCATAAGTCTCGTGAGACAGTAGGTCAGTACAGTACCCCGACGTCGCTGTGATGCCGAGTCTGGAGCTCTGGCATCCTGATGTGTGGTGTCGTGGGTGGCAAGGGCACCACCCACACTTTCCTGCTGGGTGCTAGCCACAAGCTGCCCGTGGTGGGGCTCCTGCCCACGGTGGTTTTGGTCTACCTCACCCGTGTTGTCACCAAGGCAGCAACAATGTTCTCAGGGTTTAAGGTGAGTTGCCAGCAAGTGTTGCTGCCTCACGAGGCAGTTATATAACGGCGGTCACTATGGTTTTCAGTAAACAGTCTCTTGTCTGGCCCCTTATGGGACGTGGAGGTGGTCGGATGCCAGAAAAAGGTCGGAAACCTGGATGGTATTAGTATAATCTAACGACATGTCGAAAGGAATTAAAGTTATAATGTCTTAGAGAATTACTAGCAAGGGAGAATACAACTGTTACATCTCAAAGAACGAATGTAAACATATATTGACCTGGTGACCTACTCGAGAACCTTCAGTTACCTGGAATTCGGATAAAGGGTTGTTTACTGTGCCATGTCATCATACAAGGTTCATATTTCTGGAGTTTGTGGTGGGGAGATTTCATAGTGGAAGACTGTCAACAGGAGTGACTGTGAAGGGTATTGACACGGCCTGGAAAGGCCAGCATGGCACTTTTCTCAACGATCTTTTTGTACTGTTATTATTCTCGTTTTCCTTTTCTCTTTCATCAAAGTCATCTCCTGACAGCCACGCGGTAGTGAACCGTCACTAGGATTAACGATGTTACTGTCGGGTATCGTACGACTCTGGCGTGAGTGTTGTAGAAAATGTCACCACACCCGCACTGCCTCGCCCCCTTAAATACTACCAGTGCCACCCCCTCCCCTCCCCCCACACAGACAGACAGACAGACAGACACACACACACACACACACACTCAGGTGGCGCAGGTACTGGAGCTGGCACC
>JAYMFT010385877.1:0-20126 GCA_038088735.1 Panulirus argus | reverse complement strand
AAAATATATATATATATATATATATATATATATATATATATATATATATATATATATATATATATATATAAAGCACATGCTGTTTATAAACGTATTTTCCACAGGTGTATGTTGATGATTAACAACTGAAAATAGTGAAATTGCTGCCTCTTTATTTGACAGAATTATTGATATATACTAGAATAACAGTCCAAATGTTTGTTCTTGAACGTAGTGAACCTATGATTAAAATCTCGTAACCCACGTAAAATAGAATAGCTAAGCATTAAAAGAAATTCATTTTCTCTTATGCAGTATGAAAGAAATCGTACGTAATGTAGGGGTAACATCTGCATTTTGAGAGGCCATTAGAAAATGTATAATATTCTCTCTCTCGTTCTCTCGTTATATCATACTGTATCCAGGAGCATTTTTTTTTTTCATGCTTTTAATGCATATATGATAATTTCGATGCATTTTCGACTGAAAATATGTACGTTTTAATTGATAACCAGGCCCTGAAGGGTTAATGTAGAGGCCAGATTATCATAAAAGTATTTTTCTGAGAAAGAAAAAAGTGAGGGAACGCCATTATTTGCATCCGTCGTAAACCAGTACCGTTAATGGTGCTTATAGTTTTCTTAATAGAGTAACTTCCACGCGTATCTATTTATCAGACATCACAAATGTGTTCAGTATGATATAAACAGCATCGGATGTCGAGGAAGCCCAAGGTGATTAGTTGCTAGCACCACGTATATCAACCTTTGAAGCATCTAGCTTCAGAGTGGATGACACTCACCCAAGACGTGATGGTACAATGAAGGTAATTAAAGAAACCAGTGGTATGAAAGACTGTAACATTTATTCTTTATTTACCAAACTTTCAGTATCGTAAAAACAGATATTTGTGTCCATTGTTATGTTATTACCATTTGTGTGCTACTGGGAGCCAGTCTTACTCTCGTGTTGTCCCGTCTCTTGACATCGTTCATACGTAACAGGTCTTTACTCCTTTGTATGTATGCACACACGCACACACACACACACGCTAGCCTAAGCCGGTTACCCACTGACCAAGCAGACCCGCGACTGGGTGGGTAAACACCCGGGGAGAGTGTAGGGCGACCACCTCACCCAGGGTTCGAATCCACGGGGGTCCGACCACAGGCTGGCCTGGTGCTGATTCATGTGTGTGTGTGTGTGTGTGTGCGTGTGTGTAACGTCTGTAACGTTCATAAAGGCTGATCCAGTGACTCGGAAAGAGACTAGATTATCATTCTTGCTATGGAACCCATCCTTAATTTGATGGGAATGAAGACTGTGAATTCCCTCAGCTGGAAATCCGTCCCTTTTGTACGTACATGCGGTGGGCGTTACGCGCTAGCCCTGCCCCCACAGCAATATTTACGGTACTCTCTCCCAGTCAGTAATTACTACGTTTGTATGTTTCCTCGAGTCTTTCTTTGTGCTGAAGAACGATTTCTGATGAGAGACAATGATTGTGGAAGTCGAAGTCGAATCTTGAGTCCCATTTTGGAAAAGGATTCTTCTCCGTTAAGTTGAGGAAGTCTTGCACATCCCTAAGAGGCGACAGGACTCTCAAAGAACGCCTAACCTTACCTCAAATCACCTCAGTTAATAGAAACAAAATGAGTCATTGATGATTCTATACTGAACGTATTTTGCAGGCCACTGCCTCTCTCTCTGCTGGCAATGTCACAGTCATTCACGATTCCCTCATAAAGAAACACACACTGTAGCTTCCAACACGCTACACATGTAATTTATGTATCTCATATCTATAGGAAGTGGTGGTGGGAGCTCAGCCACTTTTAAAACCTAACCTGACACCTGATCCTATCCGTAAAATGCCTGTACCAATACGTCGTGAACAGCGTCACGAATTTACGTCTCGATCATACCTCCAAGGTCCACGTCTATCATCCTCTGGATGAGTGAATGATGATGATCACCATCATCTTCTGAACCGACCGCAACAACACGGGTTCGCCTCTCTCTCTCTCTCTCTCTCTCTCTCTCTCTCTCTCTCTCTCTCTCCTCTCCCCCTCCCTCTCCCTTCCTCTCCCCCCTTCTCCCCTCCCCTCCCCTCCCCCCTGCCCATAACGACCACCCGCCTGACCTACTTTACAACGAACCAGTTCCCATTATAACGAAGATAACCACAGCGTCAGGCCATTGCAAAAGGAACCGTTGCCACGTACAGTATCGCTCGAAGCTAAAATATGGCGTACCGGAGACGAGAAATCTGTGATGCCCTGCTTTAAGGAAATACATAATAGGAAAATACAGAGACCATCTGGTGGAAATACCGCATACCCCATACCCCACCCAGGAAATCTGCCCTTGGGTTAGAAGGAAGTACCCCAGGGGGGACTGTGACACCCTACATTCGTCCTTTTGGTCCCCGGGTATAAGGTCCACCATTAGTGACGACGTCTCTGTACTTCTTTCCCCGCCTTCCCCGTACACCACTGGAGGGTATTTGAATCCCTGGACGGTTCCCTGCCCACAGCAGACGTAGCGCAAGATTTAACATCTTCCCCCAAAAGAAACATCTTTACTAGGTCTTTCCACCAATGCGTTGGCCTTGGAGTTATTCTCTTTCTAATTAGACAAAACGATCGTTTGACGCTTCTGTCTCTAATCTTTCAATCCGTATGGACGAGAATATTCCTTGGATTTGTTTAGTTAAAGAATACGAGATGATTAAAATGAGTTGGGATCGTATAATTAGGGCACTGAGTCACTTAATACCATTGATTATTATTATAGCTCCAGGGAAATTTAGATAAATTCATTCATAATTAGTGGCCCAGACTGGGTTGGTAATTTGTTCACATCGTTTTATATAACTCAGGACTTCGTTATTTCATTTATAGTATTTGATATCCCAATAATCTTATTGTACATTAGAGTTATATTGATTTGATAAGACTGGCGTATTTCCCAGGGCATGACTTGGGTCGGGGATTACTGAAAGCCAATCTTTTATGGCTTCTCTAATCCTAGGATGACATATTAATCACCTTAGTAACTTCCTGAAGTCAAATATTCGCAGTATTCACAAACAATTCTTAAATTCCTTTGGCATTCGATCTTAGAATCTCTGCCAGAATTGATGCCAAATGCCACGGAAGGGCAAGCTACTCCTTAAAAAAAAAATGGTTTCATTAATACCACAAAGGTAATGTCAACACTGCAACATGTGTACGAATACCCATCAATGTTTGTGTTGCACGTGACGGTCGGAAATGTGTTGCAGGAAGTGATGGAATGTGTCTGTCCTCGTTTGACTCGAACGGTCCTTGTCTTATTTTGAACTTAGAATAAGGAGTAAGTCTTCTAAAGCCACCCCAGTAAATCAAGTTATTAGGACGACTTAAAATTTTCGTCAATAAATCGTTTTAAATACATTCAGGTTCAGTGTTTTTGTATTTGTGTTGGGCGCAAATACCTTTCAGCATATCCAACAACATCCAAGAATATCCTGAAGTATTGGGAACCCACGTTATCACTTCGCGTTGAACTTCTCGTTTATTTCGCATCTTTTAAACGGTTTCCTTGTTAACGAGAGAGAGAGAGAGAGAGAGAGAGAGACAGAGAGAGAGAGAGAGAGAGGGGGGGGGGGGGGGAGGGAGGCGGAGTCACGCCGCTCCCTCGCCCCGCGTCTTTGGTCCGCCCATCTGATCGATTCTAGGCTTTACCCGGCCTGAGTTAGTTACGTAACGAACGGACTTTTTTCGTGATTTTCTCTCTCTCTCTCTCTCTGTTTCACCCAGCGAATTCGTAAAACGAGAGAGAGAAAAAAAACCTTTGTCACAATACTCGAGGAAAATATTCATATTTTTCTCTCTAATTCCCCTTGTAGTAACTACTTGAAGTACGAATTAACAAACATTTCATAACATTTATCTTTTACGTTAAGGAGACCAAGTGAACCCACCACTTTAAAGCTGGTGAGGTTCACCAAAAGCAAAATCAAAAGTGCTTTTAAAACAGTGCTTGCCAGAATGACGTGTACGGAAGGAAAGGAGACGAGGTAATATGTTCAAAGAGAAAAAAGCATAATTATTACAACTGTGTTTTTCTGTCTCAAGTTTTGCTTCAAATTTCCCTGGGCAGCGCGCCATATCCTTGATCGTCTTCCTAAGGTAACTGTATCAACATTTCCAATCCGTATTCCTTTTCTCTGTTTAAGAAAACAGAATTTTTGAAGGCTGAGGAGCGTTTAATATTGATTTAAGTTGGCCCACTTGAAAGAAAAAAGTTCTTAGTAACATTATATAACCTTAATGAAACAATAACTGGGTTGTAGTAGGTTTAAATATCAAAATTTATTATTAATTCTTCACAAAAAAATATTAGTAACAAAATTGTGGGCTTTTTTTATGAGAGACTATACCATTACCTAATGGCATGTAAAAATATTATTTAGATTTGTACATATAAATTAACAAGAACTATTTCAAACTAATACATAACTTGTTTACTTGCAATGAAACACGAGTGTATAACAGAAAACATAATGAGGGATCCCTCACCAGATTCTGAAATATTTCGATTAACATGAGAGAGATCAGTATGTTACCCTTGGGTAAAACATCATGATTACTAAGACGAATCTTTTGTTGTTCAAAATGTAATTGTGAAGTGGCCGAATATGTGTGTGTGTGTTGGTACAATTAATAACCATCGTTTAATAAATGGTCGTTAACCCAGAAATCGGGTGTTGAATATATATTACTGTGAAAGCTGAAGTTATCTTTAAATTATATATGTTGGTTGATTATTAGGATAACGTTACAACCACAAATCGAAAAATTACTAACACTCTTCAAAGTGATCAAGGTAATTTCGAAGTCTGTTTTGCTGTTTTGAGAAAGCTGTTGGAGATATGGAACAGTCTAGCGTACTCTAAAGGGTAAATATATTTCTCTCCTTATTTACCAACACTCTACGTAGTTTTACAGTTGCCATGGCAACATTTAAGTATCTCTTGATCGGGAAAGAGATTTCGACCTTTTGAGTCTAGAGGAATAATTCGCATAGGCTTCCCGGCGGTGCTAGGCTGAGTCAAAACGAGAGTGGGAAGTTTTAGCATTTAGGGGGGAAGTGGTGTACCCCCCCCCCCACGGCAACCCTTTGTGTACACCCTTCCTGTGATCAGATGCATCTACCCCCCCCCCCTTCTACCCCCTTTTCCCTCACCCCCTCCACTGAGGGAACAGAACTGTCATACCCCATGGTCTAGTTTGTGTACAATGAGTACGAACGCGCAAAAACTCGCGGTAATGTTTGTATGAGTCAGTGAATTTCGAGATTAACCTTGATTTTTGGGATGACAGACTTTTACCATACAGCGTCAGCGGCTGGTAATGTGGCATTGTCTACCGTGCGTTTGTGCGGTCATTCAGTTTTAGCTGAAATGAAGGGCAGGTCTTACGAAAAAGATGTATTTATATATAGCCAATAGTTCAAGGCTATATCTCATACCTGTTTAGAGAGTAATGAGTAATTCAATACCTACCTCGACGCGCGCGTTCGTATGGCAAGTGGTAACGCTGTCCGTTCGTCTGTCTGAACGTGTATATATATATATATTCGATCTTCCATGCCAATATCCATGCTGGATAGCGCTATACTTGTTACTCTTTATCGCAACTATTTCTTGTACTGATTCCTAGCTTAGGCATCCACGGGACGTATATAGAGACACAGAACAACTGTCATACTTTTGCAGCAGCGAGACATTCATTTTGCGTATGTATGCGTAAGGATTTCTGGGTTAAAAGGCCACACAACAACAGTCCATAACCTTTAAATCCAACAAGCTATACACGGAGGTAGGCGGGGTTACGCTTTCTAATTCTAGGTCAGGCAAAGAATAACTCAGCCGAAGGTAGTAAATAATATAACATAACGTCGATTAACACGATGGAATTCTCGGGAACTGGTAAACATTGTAAAAAAATCATGTTTGAGTATTTCTGTAGGTGACATTTTCCTTATTTTCGCCTTATCTCCGCTTGTAAATCTTTCCTAGTAGGTCTGATAACTTCATATTAACTTTTCATAGTTATTCTTTCATATGCAAGGCAGGGGAAGGGATTCTTCGTAATTAACTGCAGTATTTTCAATGCCTCTTCAGTTATCCGTTATTTGTAACTGCTCTGCAGTTGGTATTTAATATAACTAACCATAAGGAAGGTTATCCTTAGAGGACGAAATAAGGAATCACGAAAAGTTGGTTTTAAATACAGTGGAGGGTTTTAAAAATATATTGATCGGTGTGTACTGCTGGAGGTGATCTTTAATAACAGTTGCCTTCATATTCAAGACTGCAGAATGATAATTATAATAATAATAATCATAATAATAATAATAATGATAATAATAATGATAATAATAATAACCCCAACGACCTTTTCCAAAAAAAGACCTTTGTTCGTGAGACATATAATTAAAGTCATAAATCAATTATTTTCTTTTTGAATGATGTTTTGAGTCAATATTTACATTGTTGATGGCATATCGTAAATATTGTACTAAGAAAAGTAGGCGGAGGCGTTTGCCCCTTGCTGTAAATGAACCCTTGTTACCAAGATCTGTTGCTGGGACCAACTCGCGCAATAATATTTATAACGACTTTTAAATGCCTTTTTAAAGAGGTTGCCAGATGCCCCCATGTATATATACGCAGAGGATTATCTCAGAAGACATTAAATTCGTTGTTTATCGCGTACATGAGGTTGTTGGACACTGTATCATTAATTTGCCTCGAGTTACGTAAGTGAATCCAGTTCTCTGGTCTGGGGGGAAGCTGTTGTTGCCATATCACATCTCCGGTACCACTCTGGTGTCCAATTATGCCCTTTGATTCTTAATTATTAATTACCACTCTCCTGCCGCCCAACGGCGCCTGGCAAACGTCACGTGGCGTGCGGTGATTCACCGGAAACGATTCCTCGTGCCATTGGCCCAATCCGTGGCGATCTACGATCATTAAAAACTAAACCAAGTTGGGATTGTGTGGCGGTCTAACAACTGCCAAAACGTTAGTTACCCCGTGGTATATGGAAGTCCTGTGTTGTGAGTCATGGAGAGAAACAGCCATTGCTCCCTGCCCGTCTCCCAAAGTAAGAAATGACTCATTTATTGATCCCATCCCCCGTCCAAGGGGAATATCGATCCTTCTCGGCAGTCCGGTGGCCAATAATCGATCCTACATCCGAACAAGAGACGACCGGGGAAGCGAGAATGTCCGTTTCTATGGGTGTGGAGGGTCGTTAGGACCAGCGAGGAATAAGAGACAAGGATCACGGAGAACGTTTCAAGACGGTTGGAACTTTAAAAAAACATCTTTTCTCCTCGCGCGGTTAAAAAGCCCGCCTTGTGCCAACCGTTACTACGACTTTTACTCACCTTCCCCCACCCGTGACAGAATGGGCTCGCCCGCTCCATTCTCTGTTTCGCTGGGGCTATTTTTACGAGTGTACTTCAATATTAAGCATTCAGCACAGCAGATGTGCTATTAAAAATAACTCTCAATTAATAATGGTGCCGTTCGGAGGAGCGGCGGTAGAGTAATGAAAAACGCTTTAAATCGAAGCGAAATTATCCCAGGACACGATCGCCATATTTGAAAGGGCGCGAGCGGGAAGGCCCATCATTGGACAACGAGGCTTCAGTAACTCCGAATCTCCTGCATCACCCAACTTTTATGTCCCGTTCAATTTGGTCCGCCCGAATGGCTGAAAGTTTGACGAACACGTTGGAGTCCTCAAACCAAGCAAAGTCTCATTCATTACTTCGCAAACCTCGCTCGAATTCGGAAGTTTTTTTACGGCAGGATAGTGGTTCGGTTGGAGCTAGTGGAAGGATAGACATTTAAACCTGCCCTCAATGTCACGTTTACTAGGGAGCCAATCAGGGCGCGAGTTCGGCGCGGCGTTGCCAAGCGTGCACGTGCCGCGCGAGAGGGAACGTGCTATCAAAACATTGTCACATGGTATATGGTTTTGGCATGAGAGCCGCCTGTATTTGCGGGCAACGGGGGTTTTTGCCGACTCCCCTTGCTGGAAAGTTTCACAACGAGTCTTTAAATACCATCCCGGTGGTTGACGTGGCCGGACTAAGCTCATTTTGCACCACCTGTTTTGAGGAAATGGGGAGAACTTTTTGCCTCCTGATTCACAGTTTCCATTTCTTAAAAAGCACTGCACGTAAGACTTACGTTAAGGCATCTTATTCTTATCTGCAAGGCACTCCCAGGATATAGAAGGCATTATTATTTAATCTAAAAGTACAATAAGTACAATATTTATCGGGCATTGTCCGCACCGTGAGCTGAGCGATAATATTATCACATAGTTGGCGAGTTCTTGTCACTGATCGATAACGTTATCATTTATTTTTTTTTATTTCGCTTTTTCTTTATAATGCAATTAAATAAATTACTCCTGGGGTTGACTATCGTCCTAATGACATAAGTGTCTGTTTTTGGCGGAGTTAAATGTATTAACTGACTATATTTAGTCGACTATACTTGCTGTTGTCAGTGATATTTATTGATTAATTAAATGACGTGAGATTCAGTTTTTTTTTTGGGGGGTATGTTATATTGTCAGGCGGTGGAAATATGTCCATCAAAATCGTAGAGTTATCTAGTCTTGTAAGGGACACGTTGGGTTGTAGTGAATAGTTGAATGGATTGTCCAAATCCCCGTAATATCATGAGGACTCTAAGGGGGTACACTGGCCATTGTTTACATCGAGGGCCCAGAAATCTGCCTCCATGAATAGAGGCATCATGACCCGGGCCATGGCCCTCGGGGGGAGGGGGGGGTCTGGTGCTTGTTATAGGGCCGGCTGGCTGGGGGTTGCCATGGCAACGGTACACAGAGGAAACGTGGCAACGCCGCGCCCGGTCACGTGACCCCGGCCGACCAATGGGCGGCCTAGATTTCAAAATTCTGTCTGCCTTTGTCATAACGTACGACTGAGTGTGTGCGAGGACCAATGTTTCTGAGAGCGGAGTGTCGTGTGTGTGTGTTTATTTTGCCGATACAGGTGGTTTATTCGCGTCTGTGCATCCCAAATCAATGAGGAACACGTAGAGGTAAGTGGAGCACACCCGTATTGGCCCGGAATGGCGGATGTTTCGCTGTACTTCACGTAGGAGACGGGAAAATACGCGCCTCCACGTTTCCAGGAGGAGGGGGAGGGAGGGAGGGGGAGAGAGAGGGAGGGAATCGTTTCTGGCCGCGCGATCGAGTTTACCGGCGAGTCTCTCGTCGGGAGGGTATTTAAATTAAAAGGCCTGGCTGCGCGGGGCGGCCAGGAGGACGAGGAGGAGGACTGCTTTACTTGCCTTTTTTTTTAACCACACTCCACCTTACCATCCCTGGCGATCCTGCGGGATATATCTCCTCCTCGCTGTCCCCCCCCTCCTCCTCCCCCCCTCCCCCGGGATGAACGAGAAGGATATATCCCCCAGGCCGGGTCCCAGTGCCTGGAAATTAGGCGGGAAAAATGGGGATAGGAGGAGAAGGAGCAGCGGCAGGAGGAGAAGAAGGAGGGAAACGGGACAGAGGAGTCGCTTGGGGGAAGGTGCGTGACAGGCCATTTAAATCCCGATGGCCATTGCGGGATTTGTGGGACAGGACTCCTGGGGGGAGGAGGGTACACACACACACACACGAGGTGGCGAGTCCTTCCTATATACATTCCTCGTAATGGAGGCTTCCAGGTAGGATTGGCTGGAACCTGGACTCTCCTCTCTGGGGCGAGAGGGGTTGGGGGGCCATATTCATTCCCTCCTCTCCTCTCTCGTGTTGTGCAGGAATGTTATTTGTTTACGGTGAATGATAACTATAAAGTTGTTTATCATTGGGGGATAATTCTAAGGGGGTGTCTTTTTTTATTTAGGAGGTAAGTTCAGCCGGTTTTTGGAAAAAGTAATCCCGGAATAGACTCTAAAATCCCGCGTATTTACGTAGTTTTTCTCTTTGTTGAGTAAAAAATTGGGTGTAAGTAAGGCATGTGCCATTATCTCGTGATAATCCGAATTATATCAATTATCAAGTGCTTTATTGACGTTGTTTGGTTGCGTTATTCACTGTAGAGAAATTCATGCTTAGATATTTTTCTTTCTAGTGTTATTTAGCCATTTTAAGCCTTTTTATATCGTTTAGTAGGATTTACAATTTACATGTCCGTTAGTGGCGTTTTCAGGGGCTAAAGTAGAGATATAGAGCAACAGGAAGCTATGGGGTTGGTGTGTTTATCTAAACCTTGACCCTGTATGTCTTGGGAGGGGTCCTTATTGTTGTCAGTAGTTTTACTTATTTAATTTATATATATATATATATATATATATATATATATATATATATATATATGGAAATCTCATTTGCATTTGTGAATTTTGATCATGTTTGCTTCTAGACTGCCAGCAGTCCTATGCTGGTAGTTTGAATATTTTAGTATTTATTTATTTATATATATATATTACAGCTTTCAGGATCTTTGTATAAAATGTATTTCAGGGTATGGGAAAATATCTGTACTTTGCTTTAATGGTTAAGGCACTTGGCATAGGGTTGCTCTGGTATAACAAGTTCTGACCCCCATATATATATATATATATATATATATATATATATTTATATTTTTTTATAATTGTGTATGGAGTTCAAGGTGGTTTTGTTTTTTAGTTATTATATATTGTGGTTCTGCTTTGAAAAACTCACGAGGACCAGGTAGTCCATAAAATAGTTATGGTCTTCCATACCACCACACAGTTCCATTAACGTATTCTATTTATCTTTTATGAAAATTTGTGTAATACACTTTTGAACTGTTGCTGAGTACGTGTTACTTAAGGCGATGAAAAAATGTAGAGCAAATATTTTTAGCTGTGAATGATTCAGAAATGATTCCTGGATTATGTATTTTTTTTTTAATGGTTTAATTATGATAATTGAAAAGTAAGGGAATTATATCATGTAAAACCCTTCGCCTGTATTTGCTTCAGTGAGCAGTTTATTATTTTCATTATTATCATACTTAAAAGTATTATTACTTTGTAGAATATTCCTTATTTTTAATGCTGTATAGCTAGAGAATATGGATGTGTGAACAAACATGTTCATTTGTTACTGATGCTACCTTGCTGTTACAGGAGAAGCAATTAGGCAAGGTCATCATTAATTCCAGTCCCAGTTTTCATTGGCTCGACCAGATAAGTACTGGCTCTGAACTTGTACACTTGGGGCTTCACGGGCGTAAAACTCTCTTCCCATACAACTCAGATAGGTGTTATGCTCAAAACCCATGCCTGATGTCTTAAAGTGCATACATAGCCCTCCACACTACTTTGACTTGTGAAGAGAAACCATCACTTTCACAGCACGTCAGTACATGAAATGTTACAGGTATGATCTTAAATCATTCCTTTGATATCTCCTTTGGAAATATTTAGATGTTTCTTACTCTTTTTTTTTTTATTTATTTATTTAGGCTTGGGTTTTACATTCATTGATTGGATTTGATAAAAATACACAAGTACTTCATCAAGCAGGCTGTATTTATAAGCACATGCAAGACTGCTTTCAAGTTTACTCCTACTCTTATTTACTCTGATCATCTACATTCATCACCTGATTGGTTTTATTTACACATGTTGACTGAGTAATCACAAATCTCTTTTAAACGATGGATTTCCTCGCTTGCGAGAACTATGAATCATCTTATTACAGCTTTTCTTATTTCAAACCTGGAAACACTTTTGTTGATGTGATAGCTGTAGTCAAATTCAGTGCTTTTAGAACCCAGTATATCTGAAGTCGTCCTAAGTTTTGGTAATTATGTGCTAAACTGCGTTGCTCTTCTGATCCCAGACAGTTTTCTCCTCATTTCTGCTACTGAAGTTGAATGCAGGTTGATCTAATAAGCCTGTATTGAGTACTGCTCTCGTATCATGGGGAGCTCTTCCTACACTTTCTTGATAGGTTCAGTCCAAAGCATTTCACTAAAATTGTCACGCTTTTTTTTTCCAATTCTTTGATTCTTATATCTTGCAGTTACACTTAACGAATGTGGAGCATTTTCACTCCAATAGATTCATTTTTGTTAGCATAACTTGAGATCAGTAAATGTTAGAAACATCATACTTACACTGGAAGTATGAACAAAATACTTTTGTCCGTTTTATATGTTTTTTATTCTAGACTTTAAAGTGTTGCTTTGCTTCAAGTAACGTGTTAATTTAGAAGTGGATGAGATATTGTTGGAAATTAGACAAAAAAATAAAGATGCACAACAAAGAACATTTAGTAGGTAGTTTCAGTATCAGAAGTGTCATCCTTATTAGCATAGTATTTTATGTTGAAATTACTACAATTTTTTAGCAGTAAATTTTTATTTACCAAATTGCTTTTCCTTCTTTAATGAGGTAGCATCAGGAGCATGAGAACACCAGCCTCATTTACACACATCCATTCTCTGGCTGTCATGTATAATGTTTTGAAGCTAGTTTATATTACCAAAAGATAATGAACATTAAATAAAATTGTATTGTAACTTGTAATTTTGCTGTTTCGTGTATGTCAATCCATAAGAGACATTTAGTAGTCAAGTAATTGGCACTGATATTTTCTCTCTCTGGGTGGCTCTTGATTACTGATATTTATCTCTTTGATGGTGATCTCTGAAATTGTATGCAGCAGCATTTTCAATTTCATTAAGAATATTACTGTATTACTTTGAGGAAAGATTTTGCATTTCTTTCTTTGCTTGCCTCTTGAATTCAAACATGATGCTGATGAAGTTGGAACTATATAATTTTTTTCTGTTGATGAAGATGAGATTGACTGTTGATAGTGTTTTATGAAGGCAAGTGTAGTGTTTTGGACATGGAGGCATACAAAGCAAGAAAGTCATGGGAGGTGTTTCGGTGAAAGCCTAGCTGAAGCACGGCAGGTTTTTCGGTGAAAGCCAAGTGTAAAGCATGGCAGGTGGTTTAGTGAAAGCCTAGAAAGGGGGTGGCAGTATTGTTGATTGGTTTGTTTGGATTTTCTGTTTATATTTGGCTCAATGTAGGTTGCCCGAGGATTTTTTTTTTTTTTTTTTTTTTTTTTTGGGCTGCAGTCATGGACAGAAGTCCACATCAAGGCTGGGCCTTAATTGAAATATAGAGAATTATGAAAGGAAATAAGAAGAGACAAGGGAAAGTATTTACAGATCTTTGAGTAAGTGAAAGACCTGTCTTTTGAAATGTGTCAGGTCATAGTTATTGGGAAAACATGAGAAGGTAGAGAGTTCCAAAGCTTTGATGTGTAGAGAAAGAAGCAGGTATCAGAACGACCTACCCTTGTGTTGCCAATGGCCTCACAATAATTATGTGACGCAGCAGCTTGCCGAGTATATCTTTGTCTAGCTAGTGATTGGGGCACACAAGCAGCCTGTGTAGTGCCTTTGTATAAAGACAAGCAGGACAAATGTAATTGTTCAAATTGCTGAGGTACAAGTTTATTAAGTTTACATGGTATGTATAGGAGGGTGGTGGCATGCATAGTGCATTAGATTATAGAGGCATAATGTGGTTCCAGGAGTGGTAAGGGATGTGTGGATTCAATGTTTACTTTCAAGAATTAAAAATCGAGAAACTGAAGGATTTCAACATTGCATATATGGATATGGAGTGAGCATATGATGATTCGATAGAGATGCTTTGTGGAAGATGTTAAAGTATTTGGTATGGGAGTGAAGCTATTCGAAGCAATGAGGTCTTTTTCTGAAGAGGATAGGGCATTTTGAGAGAAGGAAGAGGGGAGGGTGAGTGATTTTGGATGAAGGTGGGTCTGCGATGTCACAGTGGCATTTTAACCCATTTATGGATGGGATAGTAAGTGAGGTAAATGCAAGGTTTTGGGGGAGAGGGGCAGGCCTACAGTCTATTTGGGGTCAGGTGACCTCAGAAGTGAGTCAATTGCTGTTTGCTGATAACAGTTCTGGTGGCAGCCTCATGTGAGAAAGTGCAAAAGTTTGTAATAGGAGAAAGTTGATAATGTGAGTAAAAGTAGGAGTATTAAGATTAGCAGGGTAGAGTAGGTTGGAGTGTGAGGTTGAATATATAGAACCTGGAGGAAGTGGGGTTTAGCTATCTGGGAGTGGACATGACAACAGATGGAACCGTAGGAGCTGAAATAAGCCATAGGTTGGGTGAGGGGACTGCGATCATGGGTGCATTATGTTTAGCTAGGGCATGTTGGTTGCTTCTTTGGTTGGAATGCATCTCTTTTTGCGGTGTAAGATTGGATTTGGTAATTTTTGGGGTCCAAAGGGTTGGGTAGGTTTGACGAGTTATTGTAGGTAGCTTACTATGATTTTGACAGCCAAATGTTCAGTGTACTGCAGAAAGAAAATCAACTGGGAGCAGTAAAGATGAAGCCATTTACAGTAGCTTTATTGTACTAAATATTATTCTTGTGTGATTTAGGAGTTACATGGATTAGTATGTTTGCAGCTGCAAGCAAAGGGGGACATAATGACAGGAGTAACATTTGGCCCCCATCCCCACAAAAAAGGTGAAAAGGATCATCTCTCAAACAAGGGTAAACAAACCAGTTCCCTACTTTGGGCGAGTTGGGATGTGGGGTGGATGTTTGCATCATTGTTGACAGATAGTGGCTACAGCATGTTACCACCATGATGTAATGAACTCCAGCATACCTTTTATTTAGTTAAGTGCATATACCCTGGAAAAGAAACAGCATAATTGAGGACGCATCATCCTTAGTCTGGATGAATTTCTGTTTTGTTTTCATACTTAATTTTGGATGAGCTATCTCTGGGAAAAGCTTTCAGTTCAAGAAGAGGGACAGAAATATATGTTTACAGCATTCACCATAAGTGGTGGGATGGCTACTGAAATGTCAGTATTGGATGTTAGGCAAGTGGGTGGAGCTTTAGAAATGTCACAGGAGGTAACATAGTGAGTTTTACTGGTATGCAGGACATTATTGGAAGTAACATTTCAGTTTATCCTCTTTTATGTGCGTAAAGCTGACATGAAACGTGATTGACAGGCAGTGCAAGTTCAGATTCTCTCTTGAGATTTGAATTTGTAATGAGAATAGTGAACAAAAAAGAATGAAGATAGAAGATAAAGAATACAGAAGGATGGTGGGAAGAATAAATGATGGAGCACTTAAGTTATAGGAATATAAAAAGTTTTATATAACAGGGTATAGGCAAAATGAGTCCCAATCGTGGCTTTCTCAGTAAGAAAATATAGTATGATAAAAAAGAATGAAGAAATTAATGAGAGCCCCTCATGTGCATGTAGACCTAACTGTTAAGATAGAAAGGTTATAGAAAGAGGAAATGGTGAGAGAAGGAAGAGAATTCCACAGCTTCGTTATTAAAGTAATGGAGGAGCCATAATGGGTCAATCCTCATGTGACAGATTCATACAAGCTATGGGAAGCAGCAGCCAAATTTGTGCTATGGGTCTAAGTCTTGGTAAATGGGACGTGTGAGACAGCCCACAGTACCATTAGCCAAAATAGGGGCAGAAACATCATAGATAGTTTAAGAGAGTTGATACCAGGAGGTATAATGAAACAAAAGACATTTGATTTTGAAAGAATAATGTGTGCTGATGAGATGAAGGGAAGAACACGAAGATAGAAAGTAAGGGATAGAGTTTATATCTAGTGCTTGGAGGAGTTTAAGCTTGAGCCATGCTGATGGGTGGTAAGAAAATGTATAATGGCTTTGAATCCACAGAGAGTTTCAATTTGTATTATGTAATACAAATTGACTAAATAAAGTATATTTATTATTATTATTATTATCATTATCATTATTATTATTATCATTATTATTATTATTAATGTGAGTAGTTAGATGAAATATTATATGATGATCATTATTGAAAGTACAGTAATGTGGTCGTGTGGAACCATGTTTGCATTATTTTGATCAAAACTTAATCAGAAAAATATTACATATTCATTTAGAGAGGAGGGATTGAATATGCTACTCAGTTTTTCTAGATCTCAATGTCTTTTCTTGAAGTTATTGAATCAAAATCACGTAATTATGGACATTTGAGGATGGTAATCCTCGTATGTCCAAATTTATCCCATTTCCAGTACTGTAGCTTCATTTTTGAATCAGTAATTGATAGATTGAGTTTGTGAAGACTATGTTATTAATACTCCTGCTGTTGTGTGGGGTGTAGTTTAGCATCCATAATGCTTGGAAGAAATATTGCAGACTATTCTTTTGAAGGTATGTACAGGTATTTATTCAGAGATATTTGTGGCGAGAGTAATGTGATAACTTTGTTATTTTGTTTTCTTGCAGGTAGACGGTGAATTCACTTCTCTCCCACCCCACACCTCCACCACATCATCACCGCACCACCATTATCACCACACCTTGTCACTACCATGGATCTCTACCTACCCAGCACAGAACCAGGTCTTACCTTACAAGAAATGATAGACTGCGATATTAAATGTGGTGTTGACTTTAATGAGGGACCGGATTCAATGATTACATCGTCAGATCTTAATTCATTAGATCTATCAGGAATGTCATCTTTAGAGGCTGAGTTAGACTTGAAGTCATTTGAGCCTTTATTTGATCCTCTTGAAAAGTTGGAGGATATGGATGTTACAGAGGATCAGTCATCTGAAGAACTGAATGTTGTAAATTCATGGATGAATATGTCATCTATGAGCAACTACAATATAGACATAGAAAATAGTGTCATGGTTAACCCTTCTGCTGTATTGCCAACAACTCTTCCCTCACGGAACACAAGGCAAGAACCGTCAACCACAATGAGTACCACTGTTTCTAGTACCACAACCACCCCTACACTCTTTATTAAGACTGAACCTCAGCACTCTACTACTACTACTTCCGTGCAGGTAACTTTCAATTGTTTAGATTTTTTTTTTTGGCAAATTTTTCAAATGTTTGATACAGATACAATAACCATGATCTGAAATTATGAATGGTAATGAGAATAAGGTAATGCAGAATTCTGTAAATTTTTATGCTAGCTTTATCTTCACTTACAGACACCTCCTTCACAGGCTGTGAGTGGAACAACAGTAACCACACAGGTTACAGTAATGCGACCCCAACCTACTGTTGGCCAGACAGTACGCCAACAAAATCCTATGGTGTCTGCTCAGTCATCCACACACTCATCATCTCAGCCTACTATGGTGACACGACCAACCTTAGCTACGTCTCAGATGGTAGTACAAACAACACAGCGTACAGCCCCGCAGCAGCTGACTCTGGCTTCTACTGCAGCCACTACCACAACACCTACCACTACACCCATCATCACTGCACGCACCACAACCCCACATACTATTCTCAGTAATAGGTAAGATCTTTTGAAAAATAATTTTAAATTAGATACCTAAATTTTTTTCTGCTACTGATTGTTTTATTTGGTGTCACTTTTATATGCATAATGAAAAAGTTGCAATAAAATATGTTTCTTACAAAAGGTACAAGAGTACAGGCAAACCACGAAAGGATCTGCGGCCAGAGGAGAGAGTGTTTCCTAAACCTGCTTATTCATATTCATGTCTCATTGCTCTGGCACTTAAGAACAGCACCACTGGCAGCTTACCCGTATCAGAAATCTACAGCTTTATGTGGTGAGTACTATGTTGTATGCTTTTTTTAATCTAATGTGTAGTTGCCATCTCCACAGTAGTCTACATTACCTTTGTTAGTTGCAGAGGCAAGGAAGAATTTGGGATAAGGACATAAGGGAAATGTTTTTTATATGTTTTGTTTAGCATTTGTATCCGTATGTTGCCTATCATTAATATTTAAAAACTGGAACACTACGGGAGTGATCAGTGCCCCTAATTTGAAAAATCTGAAATCTAAATGCTGTTCGTTCATTTCCAAGGGATTTGGACTGAAGATCTGCTTGTATAAGTATGCATGGGAATTTGGAGGAGGTGGTTGATCTGTTAATTATAAGGAAGAATTGAAGAGTTAACATACCTACACACACTGAATGGAGGTTAGGTGAATGACAGTTGACAGGACAGCATAGGTTAGTGCTTTGAGAACGTACACAAGTGACTTAGGAACCTTAGGAATGAAAATTGACTTCAAAGCAAGTTGAATGAGAAGCCGAATGTAGTGGACATAAATATATAAAGTGAATTTGAGATATGTGGTTGGTTGAACTTTTCATGTAAAAGTTTATTTGAAAAGGCAGTGGAGGAAGGAACAGCTTACTGGAGTTTAAAAAAATAGAAAATTATGGTTGATAAATGGAGCCTTGGGAAGAGAGTTTCACTGATTTTGGAAAAGAAAATTGTCAGGAGCTGTAGTTGAAGAATACAAAACTTTGAATAAAGAGTAGGTAGTTGATAAACGTAGTAGTAGTAGTTAAATTCATTGTGGTAAAGCTGATCTGGAAGGAGTTTGGTAAGTAATGGAATAGGATATTCCCGAAAAGTAGAATGTTAAACATGATTAATTAAACTAAATGAATTTAGGATTACATATGGAGGAATTTTAATGCATTATCGGTTGGTTTGAAAAAAGAAGAATGGATATGGGACTAGAAAAAGATATGTAGTAAAAAGTAACAAATAGGTAGGTGGGTGAAAATGGAGGTGAAACAGGTGTCCAATGAACTGGATTTGTAATTAGGTTTTAGAACTCCTGAAGTTGTGTAGAACAGTAAGTACTGTGTTATCGACAGTGCGGTATGTAACCGAGATGAATTGTTCACCTGTTTGATGGCAAACCTTTATTTACTGGATGGTGGAAATGAGATATGTTGATTTGCTATTTCCTGTATACATGATGAAGTATGACAATGCGGTTACCAGACTCATTAAAGAGGGTAGCTGAAGAATTTGAGATTATTATTGTTATTGTTAATGTTTATTGATATTATTATTAGTAGTTAGATGGAAGTTTGTGTAAGTGTTGGTTCATGTACATGGGTTTAAAATTTGAAAAGGGAGGAATCTCATGTGTATCTTCAGCTTGCTTTTAGTGTTTGTGTGTATGTGGTATGCAATTTTAGGTAATTGTAGGGTGTCGAAGAAAGTGCATTTCCTGGGACAGTGCAAGTTTTTAGGAAGTAATGGGCATGACGAGGTACATTATTGATACCGGAAGGGAAACAAAGCAAGGTATACCTGCATTACATAAATGCACATTAAACAGTTACGGTCTTGGGAGTCGAAGCGGCGTGTCTAGCGTTGAAGGAGCAAGGGTTCGCGAACAAAGAATGTACTGGCTGATGCAGACTTCATTGCCGACCAGTTCCGTCACCTGCACCTCCGCCGTCAAACCGAATCACACGATCTTCCTTCCGCTCGTCTTTGTTTTGTAGGGAAGACAAAAGGACCAAAAAATATACCGTTTGAACCGATGGATACTCCGATTTCCTCGTGCTTGCTGCACTCAAGGTGGCGAAATGGGCTCCCGGAAGGTTCTGTTTGTTGTTGCTGCTGCCGTTGCAACAGCATCGGCGACAGAAACAACAGGAGCTGCAGCTGCAGCGCTGAGCCTGTTGCTGCCAAGTCAGCAGCTGCTCCAGCCGTCCCACCAAGTGAAGTTGGCAAAGGAATTTCACAGTGTCCTTCGTCATTCTATTAAATTTTCGTTTTTGTACATTTGTATTTATTTTTCTTTTTTTTTTTTAACCATCTGGTCTTTATAGTTGTGACACCTGCTTAGCGTAACAAAAAAAAAAAGTGATCGCTTTGTTCGTCGGGAACCACACCCTAGTCTAGTGGTAGTGAAGGTGCGTTCAAACGCATTTAAGACTAGACGTTTTATGGTGTTGCGTTTGGCAGTTTAGTAGAGATACGAACGGCATTAGACCCCAGACTTAAGCCTGGATATATATATATATAGATAGATAGATAGATAGATAGATAGATAGATAAGCTACTTCTAAAAACGTTTAACCTGGAACTTGCAGTGGCTCATTTTGAAGAAAACTAATCTTCAGCATGTAGAACTTATATATATATATATATATATATATATAAGCATTTTCAGCCATTCTGTATTGCAGGTCAGGCGATACAAATGTTTCATAG